>VZRU01018537.1:119876-132605 GCA_013398155.1 Pedionomus torquatus
TTTGTTTTGTTCTGTTTTGTTTGCTAGTATTCAACTGGATCTGTGTTTCAGAGATATTCTTCTAACCAGTAACAAAGTCCTCCATGCTTTCACATCCTGTTTTACCACTGTCTTTTCACCGAGATAGTTCATTGTGTGTGTGCTCACTCTGTCATAAATCTTTCCTGCTTTGTATGACTTTAATAATATTAGCAAGAATGACAGGTTTACCCTGATGTAGTAAAATAGCTGGGAAGTGGAACTATTCATGCAGGATATGAGAGATCTCTATATTTCAGTCATATCTCTTTGTAGAGTTCCCTAAAATGTTTTAAGATGTTAAAAAAAAAAAAAAAAAAAAAAATAAAGATAACATTTGTTCTCTGTTTTAATTTAAAAGCAAGTGATCTCAGCAGACAAAAACCCCTTCAGAACTACGCTAAGTTAAGTTGATCCATTTTAGCAATTGATAATCTTCTGCGGATTTTTAGATCCCTTTTTACCTTCTGACCAATATTTTAATCAAGAGAGACATTTCATTACAGTTCTTAGAGTTAAGCAATGTCTTTGACCTTAGCCAGGCATTTGATAACTCATTCATGTAGTGTATGCTCTCAAAGCACTACCAACAACTCCCAGTTTGTGTCAACCAATTCTTTGCATATCCTAAAATGACATCCAAGATCAGATTCTTTGAAAACGTATTCTTGCTGTCTAATTTACTTTGTAGTTTTCAGAGTGATTGACAATTTTAGGACCCTGGAAAAATCACTAGTCCCTAAGCAGGTCATTAAGAAAGACATGGAAAGAAAACAGAGACATTGAAGACTGCAAACATTAGAGTAAGTTGTATCAAATGCTCTTCTCCCCCGTGTGCACATAGGTGAAATGATTGCTATTCAGTCTGAGCAAAACTTCATTTCTGCTCTAAGACCAAAGGATACTAAAAGTAAATCATTGCACGTGTAGCATACTTGCACCAAATTTTGTTCGTACTACCAATGACTGAATATTTATATTATAACTCTTCTTCTGAGAAAAGGAAGTGATAAGAAGTAAACATTTTGCAAAGAATTTTGAAGATGAGTGCTCAAAATGTAATCTTTATTATGTTTTTGTTGATCCATTCAGCAATTATTTTGATAGTGGCTAAAGAAGGAAGCTTTTAGGCACTAGTTCATAATGTCAAAATACAAAAGTAATGCAAAACTTTTCATAAAGCATTGTAGCACCAGGAAGAAAAAAGCAACTGTGTCTATCAGTAGCTAACTAGACGTTCTTATTGTTTTGTCAGTTAAAAAAAAAAAAAGTTATATCTAAATACAGAAAAGGAGCTTACACAAATAGATCTCCTGATTTCAGGGTAACAACCTTTCTCTAGTGGTGCATTTTTTCTTTGGGAGACAAAAATACTTGATAAATTAACATTTTTTTTTAGAAAGATTGCTAAACAAGTCAGGCAGCTTTCTGGAAATACAAGGAGAAAGCTCAACAAAGAGAACCTATATTAATACTTAGGAATTTGGAATTGGTTTTCTTATTACTAATATCACAATTAAAATCTAGTGTTATATCTAGTAGCACCATCCTTCTGATGAGTTGAAACAGTAAGATCCTGTAAGTTTCTTTCCTGTAAAGGAAAAGAGAATGTTAATCTTTAATTCCACAATTATTCCACAACATTATGAAGATAACCATCTTAATGTCAGTCTGACAAGAGAAAGAGACATAGCTGTTTTGTGATTTTTATTTTTTTTGTTCTCTAGAATGATGCTGGGGCAGGGGTAGTGGACTATAGCTTATCACTGAACGAAGATGAACCACCTTTTAATCTCTTATGCATAGATTCTTATGACAGGATTATGGAAATCCCAAGATCATCCAGTTGTTCAAGGCCGGATCACAGAAATTCTCAAGCACACAAGGAACACTGCTAGCTCTGATTATAATCACAGAACTCATTTCTCGCGTGAGTAATCCTAATACAAACAAGTAAAACATTTAAAAATATTACTTTATTTTCAAACCCACCTAAGCACCCTGATCCCATTTTATGTATGGCACTGTTGGCATGAATATGGATTAAAAGTTTGGAGAAATAATGAAATGTATGGAGCTTCTCATACCTGTTCTCTGGACACAGCTCTACATGTCAAATTAACATCTTTAGAGAAACCCATGTCTATTTCTAATCTGATTACTGTAACTAAAATAATCTTTCTTATGGTGTAGACTGTTGGGGGGCTCTCCGGAAAAGGTCTTCCACACACTCCTCTCCTTTGTGCACCTTAAAAGGCTTTGAAGTAGCAAATATAAATATAGTTAAGGAGAAAAAAGATTTAAATATAGGAAAGATCGTTACACATGTGCCCACTTGTTTACAAAAGTGTTGAGGAAATATGTTCTCCAGATTGGGGGGAGGGAGCAAGGGGGGTACAGATGTCACCAGTTCTTATCTTGTAGTAATTTCATATTTTCGTACTCAAAAATTGTCCTCATTTGATAGCAAGCTAGAAATTGAACCACTTCTTAAAATAGTCTTGATGCAGAAATCTTCATGCCATGTAATAAAGTTTAAGTTTTTCAATTAAGGAAAATGTTACCATTGCTTTTTTTCCTAGCCAAAGAAGTTGGGCTAGGAGAAACATGATTTTATTGTGCTTCCATGAGGGTTCAGGCAAAATCTTGTTTTGCTGAATTAAAAACCTGGGCAAGCTTGCCTTTTGTTACAAGAGTTAAAGGCCTTCCAGACCTTGTTGGATCCTGAGAAGTCGGCATAACTAAATGATGCAATCTACATGGTGGCCTTAAATTTTTGCTTTGTCCATGGTCTCCTCCAGAAACCCTGGTTCACTTCTAATGGGGTTCTCTTGATCTGCTGCTTGGCTTCATCTTCCCAGAACCATAACTCAGAGAATATTGCCTCTTCCATCAAAGTTTCTAAGACATGGTTTTTAATGTACATTTCAATTTTTTTTTTTTTTTTTTTTTTTTTTGCCCTCTACTTCCTGCACTTCTATTTGGACAGTTTTCTTCCCCAAATATCCTGGGAAGTGTACTGGTAAAGAATGACTGAGATTTGTTTCCCCAATGATTAGATACCCCCACTGCCTCACTACCTTGCTTCCAGCAATGCTAAACTGATGAAAATCAATGAAGGTCTTGCAGAGTTTTTCACAACACTGTTTTTCTGTCATCTTTCTGGAAGCCACATCTTACCTTCACAATTTCATAATAATTTATAGCAAACAAGTCTGTATTTGACTGGAAGAATGCAGAGAAATGTGTCAGTGAACTAATGCTTTGCTGTGGATTTCTTAATGCAGTTATTATTTAAAACATAAAAGCTTATGTGGTGGTTACCAACTTCCTTCTGTGTTTTCAGCATGTCATGCACTTTCTACAAGCTGACTTGTAGTTCATGGGGAAAAACTGATTTTTTCACAGATATGGAGTAAAGCTCTCCATATATGTGGGCAGTACAGATGCACACATACAATGCTAATGAAATGCATGCTTTCTCACTGCACTTCACTTGTCCAGTCTTTCTGCCTGGAAAGAAAATGTCAGCATAAATAATCACTGCTTGCAGAATAGCTTTCATTTCATCAGTATGACTACAAGCTTTTGGGCCTCTAGCTGACTTTTCTGCACCTTGCTCACTCATCTCTAGTCACAAGGCTGTAAAGTTAACCCTTGTTTACAGAACTGTTTTGCCAACTGTTGTTTACAAGTTATTCCTGATAACCTGTGTAGTGAAGTAAACATCCTGATAGAGTGTGTTTGTTAAGAAAGTTCAAAAACACTTGATTGTTGTTAACCATTCTTTGAAATTACTCTTGTAGGAATTACTTTGGAGTCTAGCTGTTGGGATAGAAGTTAGGAGACTAAAGGTTTAGATAGCTCTAAATCTGCCTTTGTAGATTTATTAGAATGAAGAGAGCTGAAAAATAGCCAGGTACTAGCCTAGAGTTTTAAATTCTTACAAACTTTAATACCTAATAATCTGATTGTGTGTTGCTGGAGTCTTATTATCGATGTCAACATGTACATTACTTGGGAAGACAGAAATATTTATGCATACATATAAATTAGTACATATATCCCCAATTCAAAGTGTGTTACAGAGATAACGCATATGGTAACACACCATCAGTTGCTTTTCATGAAGGATAAAAAGATTTGCACCAGTTCCTTCATTAATCGTATTTCTGAAGAAGGGATATTTGTTTTCTTTCTTTAAAAGAAAGCAGCTGATTTGGTGTAATGCATTCAGGACTGCACCTAGGCATGATATGATTTGTTATTGTTTATATGAACAGGTTGAATTACTCCTCAAAAATTGTCTTTTACATGGTCTGGAAGTCAGGAGTATGCCCTATAGTTACCTACTTTGTATTAATTTCTGTAAAACCAGGACATTTTCATGTGACTGATAATTAAAAGCAATTTCAGGTAACAGAGAAGCATTCTCTTTTTTTCAGAATTTTCAACATGATGTCAAGAAAATTATTTTGGGTGTTAGAAGATTAGAATTGAGAAAAGTTTCTAACCCTTCTTTTTATACTGCATACTTCAGTTCCTACAGCACTTGCCTGGCTGCTTTAAAAAATCTTGCATCTTACTTTTAAATGATAGTAATTTTCAGGTTTTTTAAAAGCATATCAATATTTAGAGGCAGATTTTGCCTTTTGAAAGTCATTATATTTAAATATGTAGGGAGGTACTTATAGTCTGTTCCTGTTGTTACAACCTAACCCTAGAAGGATGCCAAAAGTTAAACAGACCATTCTCCTATTTATTATTTTTTTTCCCCAAAAGTCCCCCACCCTTTTTCGAATGTAACTGAAAGCTCTCTTGACAGTGTAGAGATTAAGATTCTTGTGTTGTAATTTTACTGTGTGAAATAGTTCCTTTATGAATGAGTATTTAGGATGTTGTAAAAATTAATTTGTACTTGCAATGCATATGATAGAGCAGTAGTGGTACGATGGTAGGATGCTTTTGCATCATTGATTATGCGACCACATTTTTTTCTGATTGTTAATGTTTTCAACTGGATATACTGCTTAAGAGCTTGAACCCTCTACCCTCCCTGTAAAATCAACAAAACAAAATCTTTATAGATGTCTTTGGATAGATTCTCTTAGCTGCTTAAATAACATAGTCAGCTGTTAACTATTTTTAAACTGTTTTTTCCTGTTTAAATATTTCTACTCCAGAGCTCTATGTCTTGTTGAGGTTTTTTGCACATTGTTGACTTCCATTCACATCAGAGGAAATTGAGTTGTGTGCAATACTCCAACAAAATTGTTTGGTATTATCTTAAAAGATAATATAACGAAATTTAGTGTCCAGACAAAGTCTGAATAACTGCTAATGGTATTCTGTCAGAGTGAATCAGAAACTCAATACTGGACAGAGCAGTAAGTGTTACTCATTTTTAACATTGCCAGCAGAAATAACAGAACAAATGGGAAGGTACAGCACTGTGAGTTATCTGTGTAATTTGTACCACCTAAAGCTGACCTTTAGGTTTCCAAAGCATAGTGTATATCTTGGGTACACAGCAAGAAGGGAAATAATGAAATTGACAGGCTGGCCTCATCATTGAAAAAAAAATAATCCATCTTACATTGACGCATAATTCTTTGAGATTCTGGAAGCCATCCAAAACCCATTTTAGTATTTTCAGACAAATGACTGACACTTTAATGATCAGCTATTTAAGGTCAGCAATTTAAAACAGAGTGGTATACTTGTTCCAAATGAAATTTGATGTTTGAAAAGGAGTTTAGTGTTCAGCTATATCTATAGCATCTGAAAACATAAATTGATCTCCTACAAAGAACATGTCTGCATCATATGTATCTGTTTACGTGCATATCTCATGAGGTTAATAGTGTCATAAAAGTTGATCAGTTTGATTAAATGCCTTTATCATTCTCTAGCAATGTACGCAGTGGTCTGTGCATTGTCTTATTAAAGTTTTACTTTATGAAAGGAAAAGTGGTTATAAAATGTTCTATCTTCTGTGACATATTGAAAGACACATGGTGTGTTTACCCAAATCACATATCAGATCTCACTTTTCTAATTAATAAACATTGTGGCAAAATTTTGCTGTAGGCATATTTTGACTTTTGCTGCATATGTTTTTAAAAGTATGTTCCAAATGCCGGTCTGTCGTTTTGCATCATTCTTTATTTTGTAACTTAGTAATCACAACAGATTTTTGTAGGTGCAGCGCCTACTGAGAAACAGCATCTTGGTCAGTACAATTTATTTAAATGCAAAGGAAACATTAGCTGTGTTTAATATCATTCTCAGCATTACACATAACTGAACCAATACTTTATTACGCTCCAGTAATGATACACAAAATAATACCTACAGCAGGATGAGGTACAGTTCACAGAATTTCACAGCGCTTTTAACAAGAATAAAGCTAAAGCTTAAGAGAATTAATTGCGACATTGGATGTAGAGCACTTTGGATTATTTATCTTGATCATTTGATTGAAAAAACGTTTCCTACAGATGCTTTCTCAATACAAGATCAGAATAATTACAGCTGAGTAAAGGCCTGGAAAAAACTCTTGTGTTCATAGTAATTCTACTATGCCCTTTCCTGTGCTTATACCTTCTCCCTGCTTGCCCCAGCTGTTCTAATGGATAACTTAATATGAAAAATGTGTGCAGAAGAGGCTTTCTCTTAAGACTTCGTGGTAATTATTTTTGAAGTTATGAGTTTCAAATGGCAATAATTGCTCAAGAAATATCATTATAAAAAGTTGCTTGGGACAGTCATAGTATATATCACATAGTGTGTGTCCAATCCTAATTAAAGACATAATTAAAGATTGTTGGACACTATTTTAGATGATTTGGTAAGTTTTATTCAAATATAATAGATAAAACTGCCACCACACATTTGGACAATACAGAGTGGGGAAAATGTGAATGGTTCTTTAACCTGAGATGGTGCCAGATTTTCACTCGGAGCCTGGAGAAAAGTTTTGGTGTGGGTCTGCAATTGGTATTATCCTCTAGTGCTCACTCAGCCTGAAAGTGACAGGGTTTTGAGCAGAGAGCTGAATCAGAGGACCCTTTCCAAACTAGATTATTCTCTGTTTTGTCATGACTGGCTTCCATCCCCATAAAGCAAAATCCCATCAGTGAATTTGCTTCATTCCTCTGAATCTGCATTTTTTTCCTCTGCTGCTCTCCCATTAACTCAACTTGGAAATCAATGCTCCTGCTCAGCTGTTCTGCGGGTGGGACTCACAGAGGCAGCTGAGCCCCGTTAGGCTTTGTGAAAACAGCTTCCTTGAACCATGGTGATTATGAGCCTTCTGTTTTCAGCTGTGGAACAGCACATTAGTTGTCTTAGTATTTGGTGTACTTAATTTTCATCCTCTTGTTGCATGCTGAGAGGAGTAATCATGTTCTTTTAACTGACTGCATTTAGTTTAAGTCCGGATCTCAATTACACCCTAGAGCTGATGGTGTGTCAGGACCCTTGTTCCTGCCTGTGCTGGAAACGGGGTGCATAGACCTGGCAATCTGAAGGCCCTACAAATGTATAACAATCTTGTACTGTACCTTCTGGTGGTAACTGAGCTATCTGGAAATAAGAGAAGCTTTGCAAATGTATCCTTCCCTAAAGACTAAAATAGCTTGGTCAAAAGGCAAATAAAATGCTTCAGTAGACAAGCCCATTTGTTTAGGTCTAGTTCTGCATGACTCCCTCTTTTACAGAGTTATTCTCAAAGACCTCGTCTTTCATTGGGAGGGTACTGCTCTCAAATGGTACTGTACTGATGCAATGAACCCATTTAATTCATTAATTGCTCAGCTGCTATGAAGTAGCAAGTAGTTGTGTGTGGAGGTGTGAGGGAGAAGGGCCTACAGCACAGGGCAGGAGGTAGAGCACTCCCTGAAAGCATATTCCTGCCACTGCCAGAAAGACAACTGGCTGCACCTTCGATGTTCTTTAAACAAGGGGGGTCTGCAGTAGGGGGAAAAGTGCTAACAAAAGCTTAACGAGCCCTGTTCAAAACAATAAACTTCAGTAACTTCCCGTGCCTTTGTGAAGCAAAGAAAAGGTGAAATAGTTTTTGTGATATAGAATGGATGAATCACTCGGTAAAAAAATTGAAAAAAGTGAGGCCACCAGGGTCTGATTGAGAAGTGTTGCTATCTTCATTCGTCTTAGAAAGTTATTAATGGAATAAATAAAATCTCTATAGGTAAATATACAAAGGTGATGGTAGTTATTAAAAAGGTCTTCCTTTAGCATTTTTACAGTAGATCTTTATGTTAAATATGTGTGGGGTTTTTTTGCATGATAATATGCAGTCTGTTTAACTTCTCAATACTCATAGGACTAAGGACCCACAGAAAAAGGTTGTTCATGATACTTCCCGTAATCTCATATCTTCTTCAGTTATTTACACCTATTCACAGTGGATGCAAAACAGTGTTAGATTGTAATTATCTCCTTGTGTGAAACAGCATCATTTTATCATTTACACTTTGCCTGGGTGTAATTTACATGGTTGGTCCCAGAATGTTCTCTCAGGAGTAAATTACATGAAGAAAACTTGAGAATGAGGTCATCAAAGTAGTGAACTCTTAATTCATAATTTGAGTGTTAGTGCCGTGCTTTTGTGGAAAACAGTGTTTGTATTTTTTTCCAGTGGCAGGGGGGAAAAAGTTGAAAATGAGGTACTTACCTGAACTGCCTGAAGGGGATTCTAAAGAAGGGACAAAAGAAGTTAATCACTGTTTCTTGGTTTGGGTCAGGTACAGGTAGTTGGCTCTGCAGCTTCATCCTAGTTGTGCTTTACGATTACTATTGCTTCATTTTCTGCATAGTGTTCTGCTGTCTATACTATTGGAAACTGTAGTGAGATCAGATATGTCATAGGAGGTAAAGTGCTAGTCTCACTGCATAAATCAAGCAGATCATGGGCTGAAGAGCAAGATGGTGCTTAATTACTTAATTATCACCATATTTTTGTTCACCCAGACCCTGTTATAGTTCCACATTGCTAAAGGGCTGCTGAGGGACAGAATGTACTAAGAAGAGTGCAGATGCTGTCTTATATCACAGCTGTAATTTCCGTTTTCTTTTCTCACCTTAGGTTGTGTGAAATAATCATCTTTATTGCTGAAAGTACTTTTGGTACTATTGGATTTTGATTTGAACAGCTCTGTTTTTTTAAAGAAGGGGCTTGGGTGGCCAGCAGGTGTTGATAAAAGTAAGCAGCGCGTTTTGGAATATGTTCTGTGGAGTGGCTTGATCATGGATAAACTTTCTTGCTGTTGGAACCTCCTTGAATACACAAAAAGGACTTCAGTATCACACAGTTAAGCAATGTGCCAATGAAGAATGTGAGTTGATCTGCTTTTGGGAATAAAACTGAAGACAAAGCTATTTTAGACTTACTTCTGAGGAGCTAGTTGCAGTTGAATAGGTTGGTAGAATGAAAGTGATTGTGAGAGGCAAGGTAGCGCATCTAGAGAAAGAAAGTTTTTAGAACAGTAGAAGTTTGGATTAAAAAAAATATCTATGAAGTTAGTATTATTAGTTGAAGTTAGTATCCTGTGAAAAACATCTCACTGGGAGTAAAAGAACACAAGGGGCAGATAGCAGTTTTGGAAAGGGAACATGATAAAGGCACAGTAATGCTGTTGTTGTTAAAAAGGGGAACGAGTTACCAAATATGTATTTACCAGAGTTTTTCAGTAATCTGAAAATCAAAACAGAATTATACAAGAGCATGGAAGAAGATATTGTTAGAAATGGTTAAGCAATAACATAAGAATGTTTGGACAAGTTAAGGACTATTAAAGATTCTATAAATAGTCTGTAATCACATTTGAAAACAGGGAAAGCTAAAGGAACATGTGGCTCCAGAGTCAAACCAAATGAATAAGGAAATAATAGATAAAATAAATGAGGCTGAAATGTTTAATGCCTTTGCTTTCTGATTTTTAATTTATTGGTGATCATGTAGTCACCAGCATGATCACAAAGCCACTTCTATTAAATATTAGGGCAATGAAAATAATCAGTCTAGAATATTTAAATAAACTACACATCTAAATCAGGATAATGGGTTGAAATTTATAGTAGGCTAGCTGTGGAGTTATCTGAAAATCTCTCTGAATTCTTAGTATTTAAAAATGATCATAGGGTCCATAGTACTCCACATGAATGGAAGTCCCTTGGAATATGTAGAGAACAGGAAGTAAGGTCTAAAATTCATGTGAGTCAGACTAATGTCAATAACAAGGAGAACTTTGAAATAACTTATCGAGCAGTTAAAAGTCCTCCAAAGATGAGAAGAAAGAGCCCAAGCTGTTCTCCTGAAAACATTATGTCAAAAGTATTCTAATTTCTGCCTTGGCAGAAAATTAGTTCTAATAGACTTATTAAGGAGAAAAAGTTATGAATTACTGTGATTAGACAATAACATTCTTATAAGCAAGAAGGGGAAATAGTATCTGTATTAAATTGAAATGCCTAATGGTGTGTTCCTAGAGTAGCTCATACAGTATAAATAGGCAGACCTAAGTGGAGCATATCAAGTAATTTTTTTTTTTATTTCTGCTAAAGAATAGGGAAAATATTCTAGTAGAAGCCGAGCCCAAGTACTTTTGTGATTCTTGTTAATATCAGAGAACTTGTGAACTCCAAGTGTATAATAACACTTGTACAATGAAGGATGGATACAAGAGAAGCTTTATTGATTCTGATCACAGGGAGAAAATCCCCCTCTGTTCTCCTGTTCACTGCCAAGGTGGTATAGATATTCCACCTATCCACTGTTTCCAGGGAAAAAAGAAAGGTGAAAAACCCCAGTAATTTCAATGTTAAAAAAAACAGGTATCCATTCCTGGGAGGCATGGACTCCTTAAGCAGCTTGCTAACTGCCATGATATGAAGGAGGAATGAAACAGAAGATAACATGACAATGTGGAGCAGCATATGGGAATGGCAGACCAAGTATTAACTTAGTTCAGAAGTGGGAAGTTAGAAACAGTCATAGACGGTTAACTTTAGTCAAAATGAAAGTTCTTTTAGTAAATATAACTTCCTAGCTAGGCCTCTCGAATGTTAATATTTTTACCACCACATTAGTTAAAGCAGAATTTGAGACCTTCTATGAGTGAAAGTAGTGTTTACCCTTGGAGATCTTGCCAACATAGAATACCATTTCCATCTATAACTGGGGATTTCTCTTTTATTACAATGTGTACATTTTCTGTACTGCTTTTGGCAAAATTACATAAAACTCTTTCTTCACGTTTCTTTATCTATAATGTAGGACAGTAGAGAAATCTGTTTTATTAAATCTATTTTTTTTTCACATGGGGAACACTCAAAAATGCAAAAACCAATATGATTACATGCCAGCAAAAAGTGAGGTACTTTTTCAGACCTTTTTTCCATGCTAGTTTGAACTTTTTATATCTGATCCATATTTAAATTTCAGTAGGTAGAAAATCTGAGTCCCTGACCAGAGGCCCAAGATTTGTAGTGAAACCATTTTTGCTTTTACTGCACAATTATCTTAGAATACATAGGATAGCTTAAGTCACTCCTCAGTAGCCCAGCAGGTATTTGAAATGATCTTCATATTATAAGCTCTCGTAGCCTTAGTGTGCTGTGGATGCAAGAAGTGTCCTCTCTCCTAAATTACTGGTCTGGAGCTTTAAAATGCAGAGGTTTGCAGAAGTTACCACTTAATACTAGTAAGTCTGGTAGCTCGGTGAATGTGAGACATTCCATCAAGCTATAGAGAACATGTTTTTTCATGAGGTGTGAAAATGAAAGCCTATTTTTCTTGATGCCTGTACTGTAGTAATTCAGTCTCTCCTTTATTCCCTTTGAACTTTATAATTCTGCAATGCTTCCAGTTACCTAACTATCCCTTTTCAGCCAGTAGTCTCAGCTTGTCCTTGTGTCCCTTAATTAAGAGTACATCTTTTGCCTGACTAACAAATATCTNAGACATTCCATCAAGCTATAGAGAACATGTTTTTTCATGAGGTGTGAAAATGAAAGCCTATTTTTCTTGATGCCTGTACTGTAGTAATTCAGTCTCTCCTTTATTCCCTTTGAACTTTATAATTCTGCAATGCTTCCAGTTACCTAACTATCCCTTTTCAGCCAGTAGTCTCAGCTTGTCCTTGTGTCCCTTAATTAAGAGTACATCTTTTGCCTGACTAACAAATATCTGCATTCATGCTGGTCATGCAGAAGACACAGTTAACTATTGGTGTCACTCTTGCTTTTTCATGTTGGAAGCAGTTAATATGGGTATTTTCCCTGTGTCAGTTTTTCAGACTCCTACTCCTACTGATTTTTCACAGAGTTTGTAGAAACTGTGTCTTTTTGATATCTCTATCCTTCTCTCAAACTGGGTTAAAATTGGCCAATAAATCATAGCTTCCTGAGGAAAATAAGCACAGAATGCAATTCCAAAAAAGTTTTGGAAACTGACTTTAAAATCATACTGAGCATCAATTCTGCAGCTCTGTTTTAAAAGTGGCAGCAGAAAATCCAGAAAATTAGTATCATTTCAGTTTACTGCTCGAAAGTTGATAAATGAAGAAACTTTGCAAGTCTGCAGTTAAAAGTCTAAGTAAAAGCTGAGACCTGAAACCATGTGAACATTATAAATAGGGTGTACACTAGAGCATAGTGGATAAATACCTGGTTGTCCTGGTAGTAGAT
>VZRU01018537.1:136562-170846 GCA_013398155.1 Pedionomus torquatus
GTATACCATGAAGTGCATATATTACGTTGCACTTCCTAAATGGATCACCTGGCTATTTCATCATTAGGTCCTATTCAGTAAAGAAGGTGCTTATTCATTGGCTTTTGTTTTTATTTTTTAGCTAACACGGAAGCCCCTCTACTGTGAGTATGTCCCCTGTATGAGGACTGGGACTTGGTTTTAAGAATGTCTGCCATGCATTGGCCTGCTTAGAAGAGGAAATATTACTGGTGGTAAGTGAAGGGTTTTTCTAATACAGCTTAGTGTCCTTTTTAATACACTGTATTATGCCTTTTTTTTGACACCTCTACCATGTCTGAGAAAGAAATATTTTCTTACAGTAGACTTTTATTGAACTGGTCATGAGAGATTTTACTGGACAAACACTTTCAGGTTTTCTCTGCAGATGTCATGAACTCTCCAACTGCTAACTTAAAATCTTGAATTAAACAAGGGATCCAAATCTTTTAATGAGATTGGTAAATTTGTAATCTGGAAATTTAAATCTTAAGTGCAGCTATTCCAAACTTGCTTTATGAGTAGTTTAGGGAGAAGAGTTTTAGGAATAAAAATAAACTATTTTTAAAAAAAAAAAGTCATAAATGTTTTTCTTTTTTTTTTGGTCTTTTATCTTAATTTTTGTTCACATAAGCTCAGAGCTTTGAAGTAATTCTTTACTAGAGAAACCAGTAAAGAATTACTTTACTTAAATAGTAAATTTACTATTAGCCAATTTAAATTTTTGATATGAGTTCTCACTTGCTTTGTAATAGTAGTTACTCATGAAGAAGAGGTTACTTTTTGCAAGTGGAAATGCCTCGTGTTGGTGAACAATAGATTACTTAAGATCAATAGTACTAGTAATATTATGGTAGGGGACTTGAATTTTAAGCTAGTATTTGCAAGGCAACATATAGTAAAGGAAATCTTAAGTCTCTTCAAGCCATTTTACTGTGCTGACCAGCTGCGTTTCTTCTGGATTTATGGGAGCTAGTTGTTTTTGTGCTTATATTTGAATGACATGATAATGCTCATAAAATGAAATATGGAGATTACTTAGGATAACTCTGTTCCCAGGCAACAGGATTTTGGCATCAGAATATTAAAGATAGCTAGGCTACCACCTTTTAAGAGATCCCAGAATTCACCAATATATCTGTTTTGCCTTTAATGTTCTAGATGCGTTTCTTATTTTTTCATGGCAGGCAAATGTACCCATTTAACGCTATAATTTCTGCTTCTATTGAACAACTTGTATGTTTTGTTAATATCAAATGGTATGAAGATAGTGTGATCTATGAGAGCTCGTGGATTTTGGGATTATTTGAAGAGGCAAACAGAACATGTATCTTGTCAAACATTTAAATCACTGGACTGTTCAGTGGTTCTCCTAAAGAAGATCCAAAGAATGTAGGAATGATTTTTATGAAGATAAAGTAGTGATGCTTTGTCACAACTGTATGTCTTAAATCAGTGCTTTTCTTTATCACTCTAAAGTTCAAATCTTCACAGGGATTTTTATATGTATATAAATATACTACTCATTCAGGATCAGGAATCAGGGATCCCTGGTATTGCAGTGTGGCATTTCTGGTCACTTGAGCTTGTTTCATTTACCAAACTAGTCCATACAGCTAAATGAAGAGCTACACTGTCAGTATTTTCAGTTCTTCTTTGTATATACTCAGTGTTTAAAGTTTCTGTGAAAGTTGCTTCTTAACTTGGGTTCATGGGTCAGTGGGTTCAGGAGCAGACTCTGGATTCTGGGCATACATAGGGCAATGGAATTCTCTTAAGGAGCATAAACACATGTATTGAGTAAATGAACTTCCAAATGAGTAAATTATTCTTCCTTTGTGTAAAGACATACCAGTATAAAAAGAAATAAAGCAGAAAATACAGAATTTGGGGTGGAAGGAGAGGGTAAGGTGTATTTGTTGCTCCTTTTAAAAATGTGAACTTAGGCACAAGTATTTATCAATAATTTAGAGGCTGGAATACAATATTTTTTTCTACAATTGCAATGTGTTTTAGAAAGAAGTCTTGAAAGCAATTTAAATTACAGAATGAGAAATTTGAGACACTCAACTTATACTCAACCCTGTAGTGACACTGGGAGGAAAAAGTAAATCTTTATCTTCTAAAATCACTTTTCTCCAAGGTGGCATCTTGGTCACTAAAAGGCTTTTATCATGTCTTCATGATTAATGAATAGAATTAGTAATAGGAGCAAGATGATGCCTCTGATGATTCTCATGTCTATTCCTTCATGTTTGGAAATATTTTACATTAACTGTAATTGATTTTCCATATTCATGTTTGAATTCATTCCATATTCATTTTGCCCAAATTTTCACATTGTTTCATAGCTTACTTTTTATATTATTTGTAATTGTAATTGCACCTTAAGTCTAGAAATACCTTTACATTGTGTGCAACACAGAGATATAACTTCTGATACATATCTTATGTATATGAGGTAATCAGTTGTGTAATTTTTGCAGGAAAGTTGAATATAATTCATATGTTTTTATGAACTCTGTATGTTGATATTCAAGTGGCTTGGGGATTTTGAAGGATGTGATGATGTTTGGATGATGTGTAATTTCCCAAGAAACAGGAGTAGCCTAACAGTATTCCATGTGCTGTCTTTATTTGAATGCTGGTATTGTTCAAGGAGCACCAAAAATGTCTTCCTCTTACAGACTGTGAGTTTTCATATCAGTTTGGAAGGAGCAGTGAAGCACACTCTTCTATCTCGTTTGTCTGAGCAGGTAGAAGATTTGAGTCCTCAAAGTATTTTCTTGACTTCCATTCTCAAGATCTTATAGGAGAAAGTAATATATTTTTTTAAAGTTGTTAGCAAAGGATCTCATAATATTTGCACTAAATTACAACCTTGCCATGGGAGCTCACAGTGAAGGAGATGGTCAATTAGAGAGGAGGAGAGATTGGGCACTTGCCACTCTGTCCTGCAGCTGTGAGGGCCCAAAAACCCTTTGTTGGGTCTTACCTCCTCACACATCATCCTGAGTCTCTGCCCTTAGCTTCTCCAGGATTCTTTGGTACTTCGTAGCCACTGATAACTTAGGCCTTCTGCAAGGAGGAACAGGGCAGAAAGAGCTTTGGGGAAGAAATGAGAGCACTGAGTCAAATAAAGTAATGTATACATTAATGCCTGCAGTCTAGTGTGTGGGTAAAACACCAAACAGGCAAATGTTGGGTCTTGTGCACAGTCTAAAAAGCTATTTCTACTATATATAATCCCTTTTATATTGATAGTTGGTTTGGGGCGTGGTATCTAATGATCTACAGTGTGTTTGCTTATTATTTTAAAATTTGGTTTTGCACTGAAGTTTGTATTTATGTAAAGCTCAGCTTCTGGGTGCACCAATTTCAATATGGAATTTCTGCAAATGTTAAAACTCTTTAAGTTTAAGCACTGCTTAGCTCCTACAGTGATATGTATAGAACACTTCTACAAAAGAAATGGCAAATTTCATTGGTTAGCCATAAGTGACAAGTGTGATACAACTCAGATAGTACTGCTTTTCTCCCATGCGCTTCATGAGCTGATGCAAAAGTGTTTCCAATTTCTGTGAAGGAAGTTGAAAGGATTGATAAGAGTAGTAATTGTATTTGAGCAGAGTGATCTGTGAACAACCAGGTGTATTTTTTTTGTTGTTTCAGTAATGAACTATCTGTAACCTAACTTAAAATAATTGAAAAATTGCCTGAACTTCTTAAAATCATTTAATATCTTTTTATTAAGAAATAACTGCTGGCAGTTTTGCTTTTCCAGCACTGTCTAATGCTTCATTTAATATCTCATAAGCAGCTTCAAGTATGGAACTCCTATTTTGCAAACTCAAGATACAGCTTTATTAACATATTAACATAAAACCTAACATGTACTACTACTTTGACCCTAGTATAGTACACATATTTTAGAATTGTATGAAAAGTCTAGTAATAGCTAAATTCACATTTCAGTATTCCATGTGGACTTATTCCAATTGTTTTAATATCTACTTATTTCAAACAGTATCATTATTGGCTCTCTTGCTCTTCTGAGAGGAGTCTTTGTATATAACTGAGCCAAATAATTCTTTTGAACTTTAAACCTACAGCTGTGACTTAACATTCCAAGCCAGCCTCACCTTCTGCTTTTCCACACTCGCTAATAGCACAAGTGGAATTTAAACCAGTCTGCCTGCCCCAGTCTCCAAACTAGTCAAGTGCTGGGAGACAGGTCCACTAGACCATCTGCATCATGTGAAAAAGTACAGTGAGCAAAGGTAAATGTCACATGTGTTTTAATGAAATGGCAGCCCCAAACACTCTTGCTCTGTCCCTGAGAAGCTTCACATAAACATTGAACAAGAAAGGCAACAGAGTGGAATGATGAAAAACCTGCTCGTGAGAGCCCTCTGGGCAGATGAGCAATTGTCCTACATCACCCTCTGAGACCTCCCAGAGAGGAGCGACCAGAGTCACTACACTGATTTTTGGCCATCCTTGCCAATGTCTGCAGATGAGTCAACAAAACTTAATGGTTTGTGTTAACAAAGGTTGCTGACAAATCTACAATAATCAGCATGGAAACTTGACCTATGCATTTTGCCAAGAGGACATCATAGACCAATTAAGCCAATGTAGTCTTTGTACCTTACCTAGGCTGAAAGCCAGATTGAAAAGGGTCATGGAAGTCAAAGACGCCAGATGGCACAACAGCTGTTTAACATAAACTTCTCAGTCACCTTCTTTACTACGAGCAGTTTAGACACAGGATGACAATTGATAAAATCACTGATACTAAGATGACATCTCAATGCAGGTGTGTAGCTGGTTGTTAGAAAAATGCTGGCATTTAGCTTTTCATGTACTGATGAGAACAGTAGAGTTGATAATTGATTTTGTATCTGAAGAATAGTTTCATCCTGCCTCCTGCCTATCAGCATCTGGTAAAATGTCCAGAATTCTTGGAATTGATCCATATATTTCTTAGCACTACAAATGTTTCTTTTCTTCTTTTCCTCTTTTTTTTTTTTTTTTTTTTTTTGTTTGTTTTTTGTTTTTTGTTTTTTGACTTCCTGTTGACACACCAATTTTGAATCAGAAATCTCCGGCTTCCTTTAAGACATGGATAATGTTATTAATTTGAAGGATATCTGCTGGATAAAAAGAAGCTGATGGATCATATCAATGATATGCATGTTACTATTTTGCCAAATCAGTTAATCCATAAAATTACAGATAAATGATGGCTAAAATTGTTTTTGAGATAGTTTTTTTTTTTTAAATGTTTATCTATCATCAGTTTTCAAACACAGAAATGCTTGCATTTGAAGAAAGAAGCAGTCTAATTTATTCTTCCATTACTGTGAAAAGTGAACTTCTTACAAATAGATTCTCATGTAAGATTATTTCTTTTGATGGCCACTGTGATAAATAATGAAGAATTAGGTGAAACTGAGATGCCAAGGTTCAGTTCAGCCTACTGCAGTCTAAAGTGTTCTGGTCTGGAAATGTCTGTGGTAAATAGTTGGTAAATAAAGCTATATTGCTGCACATGCTCCAAAAATTTACAGCTCTAGCTGATAGATGCTTAAGGTCATATAAGAAATAGGCACTTAAACTGTAATTTCTAAAGTTTAAATCTCTTTAAATCTGCTGGAAGAGCAAATCCATTAGGCCTTGTGATCCTCAAGCCAAAATGAACACTGACAAACAGCATTGAGTTCGACCTGAAATGTAACAAGGGAAGAGGTCTTAAAACAGCCTGTTGATTAGAAAACTTGCCCAAGAAGCTGAAAGCCAGGCTATAGAATTTTCCCAATGTGAGAGAGAAGGGACTGACCACACCGCTTGGCTATGAAGGTATCTTAACTGCATAGCCTATGAGGCAACTGATTGGACTATTATTCCTATTTCTGCTAACAGGCTCCTGACTAGAAAGAAATGCAAACTGGGGTTTGAGGAGTAAGAATCAACTAGAGAAAGCCTGGTTGTGTAAGTATCAGCTCACTGAAGGCAGTTGCAGCTTTAGGGATTACTTGTGATTTTTACAGTTAAATGAGTACCTAAAATGCACTAGTACCTCCTGAAGGCTACTGTTCAAATCTGAAGGTGTCTGAATACTGCTCCTGAACGTGGCTCGAATCCAATCTGAAGCCAGATTGATAGTTTACCAAGGTTTTTAACTTACTAAATAATAAAGGCATTTTTTGAATTAAGTTTGGTTTCCTCAGAGTTACGTTTTGGCAGTGAGAGGATATCTTTTGGAAAATGCCATATGTAATCTGAAGGTTTCCTGTGAATATCATGCATAGAAAATGGAGACACAGTGTCTGATGGTCTGCGCAGATTTCCCTATGCATGTGCTACTTAGATACAGCTGTCAATAAAGAAAGCTCTACCCACTCAGCCACATTTTCTAACAGGTATTCTGCTTGTTTCTAGGTGTGGATTTATAGAACTCATCATTTTCAAAAAACCAGAGGGATTCCCAGATGGGAAGAGGAAGGAAAAGAAGCCTTGCTTTCCTGTCTGGAGTGGGATAGAAAGGCAGGAAAAAGTAGTGACTTGCACTTACTAGTAAGTAGATTTTTTTTGTCCCTTTAGACTTCCTTCTAGATTTTACATTAAATTTTAACAATTTGAAGAACTACAGGTATGTTTTTCTTCTTCTCTAGTTATCAGTGGCATCCTTGCAATAATAAAAGTGAAAAGGGTGATTCACCCTGATGATGCAGAAAGCTTTCATATGCTCATTTCTTTTACTTTCCCGTGGAGCTAATAGGTATCAGAAAGGGGCAAGAGATGAGAGCTTTTGCACATGTGCATTGTGTTTTCAGCATTGCCTGTGTGTTCAAAAGAAAAATCACCGTGGGACTCTTTTTTTATGTGATGATCTTTTGTTGCATCAATTGAGAAAGGAAGTAATCACTTGGGAATAGCTACTCTATACAAGTTCAAAAGACTCCCAAAAGAGAAGAAAGTCATGTTTCTCTATACAATACAGCAAATGCCAGAAAAGGTGGGTCATTCTCACTGCAAGCCGTAGGATACATGAGGCCAAATTTAACCCTTGTGTAAATTCCACTTGAAGTGACTGGAATTACCAGAGGATGAAACTAGACAGTAATCAATGGGGAAAAAAAAAGAGGAAATATTAAGAGAGCTCTTTTAAATATATGACAATTTCATGTTATCATGCACAAAGGCTATCAAAACCTCTTGACTTGTCAAGCATTATTTATTAATTTTTTCCCCAACCAAGTGCTGACTGCCTGATTTAGGTATACATTTCCATTCTGTTTCAAAAATGTAATAGCTTACTCAAAGTCTGGAGGATACTCCTAGTCTGATTGTGGAAAGGCATAGTGCAGTGTGGTTCTGGAACATGACAGAGAGCTCTAGGTCTTACTCTGCTGGGAAGAATAGATAATCTTACAAAGCAGATTTTATTGTGTGTGTCCACTCCATAATGAAACTTTGTTTCTCCCTATTTGTCTCACTTCTGGCTTTATAGAAGGCCTACATAAAAGTTTCCCCAAATTAAGAATTAGATAAAAAACAAAAGGTCTGCATGCACAGATCCGAATCAAAATCCAGGGGCAGGTAAGGGAGGAGAGCACAGATACACATCTATGGCAATGCTTTGTCCCCAGTATAATAGAAGTCAAGCCCTGTGGCTTTTGTTACAGACACTGTTGTTATGATTAGATTTTCAAATCATATAGTAGTTGCTTAATTCATATTTTGATTGTAAGCATTAGTGTTTTTATCGCTGTTTTCAAAGTAAGCAGGGCTTGTCTTACAGAAAGTACAAGGTACAAATATGATACTGAGGAAAGTGTATTTTTAAATACAGAAAGCATTTAAAGCAGAACATACACATGTATATTTCTGATTGTGTTCAGTCAAAGAACTATTCTGTTATGAAGTCTTTGATTAAAAGTTATTCAAACCACAAGTAAAATTGCTCAGTAATTACTTCCAGCATCTTCTCACTAGTCTTGTATGTGATCTCAGATAATGCTACATTTTACAAAGTCTTACTCCAGGAGGTCCCCACCACTTTGCTTTGTGTTGGAAAAAAAAAAAAAAAAGATAAGAATATAAGACCTGTCAGATACCTGAGTGTTTGTATGTGTGTTGCTTCTGACACCACCTTTCCCCTTTGCTTCAGCTTTGGCACCCAAATGGACTCATAAGTGCTACCAGCCTCAGACTGGTCAAAGGATTCTAGGGAAGGATGGTTTGTATTGCATTTTTCTCCCTATATTTTATAGAGAGAAAGTGAATTTTCTAGTTCTTTTCATCAGTCTTTTAGGAGTTTTGTCTTTTTCCTGCAAAAAGAGAGCCCTCTACTTAGAATGCCTTTCATAAACAGAACAATGGCTGGCTTATAAAACAAGTATGTTCAAAATGCTGCAACTTCTTGTTAAGTGTATTTTCCTAGCTGACAGTTTTGTGGCATTTAACTGCACTGTATAAGCTTTTGAAGAATTATACCAGTATTTGCATATGTAGTTCTGAATCTTTTCTCCAGTAATTAGTTCTAAATTACTCTATAATTTTAAATGTCTAGTTTGTTAAGTCTACCTGCAGTAGTGGCTTTAGTGTGGAGTGTTAGTAGTCACAAATCTGATGCTTCTGAATGAGCATTAATTGTAGTGGATTGCATTCATTTTTGTTGGAGTTATTAGAAGGCTCTCCAAGCTGATGGTTTGCTCTATTTAAATATAATATTTACACTAGTTGCCACTTATTTGTATGTATTTTATTCTTTTGAAGAAGTCATCATATTCAGGGAAAAAATCATAAGCAAGGAAAAATTGCTCAGGCAAAATTAATTTAAGAATTTAATTTAAATAATAGATACAAGATTCTGTTGCCTGTTTTTATTTGATTTTTCGTCCTGTAATATTTGCTCCAATGGCCTCATTAATGTCCAGATGTAAAGATATTGATGTATATTGTACCTTCCTCTCCCTGTGCACTAATTATCAGCTTGCAATAACTTTGGCAAGTTAGTTGGATAAAATCTACAGCAATTATTTTGTTTTTTGCTATTGTTGCAGTACAGATTTTGTCAACTACAGAAAGGTTAGTGTATCCTCCAGGGCTTCCAGAAATGCATTAGCCTTATACTTCTGTATATGTATTCTAGCAAAGGGTCTCCAACAGTAATTTTGAGTGTTTACAATTTTGAACCCAGCTGGTTGCAGAACATCCACAGTGAGAGGAATGACGCTAGTACTACAATTTGCAATAAGAACATTTCAAACTTCTTGCAGATTAAATGTAGTCTCCCTTAATCCCTGGCTTTTACTCTGAAGTATGCAATACTGTTTTCATTAGGTAAATGCACTATAAAATCATCCCCAAAAGTGGTATAATGAGTGTTGGTTTTATTTGGTTGGTTTGTCAGTTCCATCTTTACATATTGTCTTCATAATTCAAAAGAGACCTTCATTGTATTTCTTGTGTGATTTTGGAAAGTTACTTTCTGGTTTTGGACAAACTTACTATAATTGACATTTTACCACTCATCTCTCTATGGTTATCTGTAATACAAACTGCAGTGCCAGGCTCTGCCCTTGTAATCAGACAGGAGACTGATATATTGCTAATCCTTTCTTATTTGTACTGCATTTCCTCCTACCTTGGTGACTGTAAGGTTTATTTCTCTGGCTCAGTAGCCATCATTTAAAGAACTAAATTATTTCTCAGTATCATAATGCTCATTGGATTAATTGTATAGTAATCGTTTCTTCCTCTTTTTACACACGGGAAAATAAATGACAATTAAGTAATTTACTTTAAGACCATAAACTGCATTTGTTGCTTCTTACTAAATACAATAATGGAAAGTTTCTATTGCATGTATGTGTATGTGTAAAATTAATTCAGATTCTTACTCTGTGCATATACATACCATATAGTCCAGTTACCATGTGCTCAGAGACATTAATTTTAAGTTGCTCAAATGGTCCCAGAATCTCCCACTGGAGATCATTCTGTGCCTCTCCGGGGCCGAGGTTGTTTACAGTGAGCAACGGGAAATTGCTAATCCTCCCTCAGAGCTCTCCATCTGCAGAAGCAGATGACTGTTCATTTCAGAAATTTGTCCTGATACAGGGCAAAGAGCACATCTGCTTAATCACCCAAATGGCCCATTTTTATAAATGGATGCTTTCTTTTATAACTCTCATGCACACATACAAATACAGACACAAACTCCACTGTAGTTTTGGTGATTGATTTCATTATTTTAATGGGTGATAATCTACATTATGGAATAACACAGATCTTTTAGGATAAAGCTTTTACAAACCACTTTATTAGAATATGCTACTTAAAATATTAAGAGAAAACAACAGGACAGTTACTACTTAAAATATATATGTGTTTCTTCTGAATAGAATCACAGAATTGTTAGAGTTGGAAGGAACCTCAAAGATCATTGAGTTCCAACCCTCTAGTTGGGGGGACACCCCCCACTAGAGCACGTTGCTCAAGATGCTTGAATACCTGAACTGACAGACACCTAGTAACTTTTTATTATAAAACATACATGAAGGAAGCATTATATATGTAGCAGATACCATCTCTGACCCAAACAAGAGAACACTATCGGTAGAATCCTGTGTTTGAAAGACTGTTGCCAGAAGCACTGTCCCAGTACCCTGCGTGCTTTCAATACTTCGTGGAAAAAAGTAACCCTTCTTACCTGCAGGAACAATGGAACAAATCTATGCATACAGAATTAGACTACATATATTTTTTGTTAAGCCATTACAGTTTTTACCATCAGATAGCCACTAGGAGAACATACTAAAATAGAAGTATTACGGATTTCTGAAAAAGTTCTGGAGGATTTTCCATATATTGGAGAAATACTACAGTGCTGTACACTTTTTCATATTTTAGGAATTACAGCACTATGTCTTTATTGACAAGATAGGCCTCAGCCCTAGGCGATATTAGAGCCTCTTAACTATAGCAGTGAGAGTGGCTACATGGAAGACAATTTCCTATATTGTGTAACTTTTCAACTTCTCAAGTTCTCCCCCTATCTTTCTTAAGGACTGAGAAAAAAGGCTTAAGAAATGTGTGTAGGTGTGCATAGAAGTTGATTTTCATAGGCCAAGAAGAGGAATATAGAAGAGAAATAAGATGAGACAAGCATTAAAAAAAACCCAAAAACTCAGACACAACAGTGTGTGATAGTCAAGCACCTGTGCTGACATCCCAAGTCAAGCTCTTAAATTATTAACATGGTTTGCCTTCTTTCTTGGTGGATGTTGTGTCAAAGCTGACTTTGACTGAAATGTTACATTTTTGAAAATGTGGCATTATTCCAACAGCCACAGTTTCATTAAAGCTTTTCTATCAGAAAAAGAAATGGTTCAGTGACAAGCTTTAAGTGTGGACTCCATGGTATCTATCCTACAGCACTGTAAAGGAATGAATAGTAGCTACATGGGACTCCTGGAATGTAGCATACCCACCAGTGCTCTGATTGTATTATAAGTGGCACACAAAAATGTCAAAATGCCATAATGTGATGAATATTTTATACCTTTCCTGGTATAAAATATTAATTTGGTTATTCATTCACCTTTAATGAGCTAAATTAGGATCACCTTTGAAACATTGTTTAAAATATTGTTTATGTTTACTTGTCTTAAAACATAAACACCTGTTAAAGATTTAATATATCAAATTGCAGACCACATTTTTCTTCAGATTCCCCTCCTGTCTACAGTCCTTCTGCTGAGTTAGTGGTATTTGTATCTTTCATTTTGCTTAGTTATATGAAAAGTCATAAGCAGCAGAAAGATCCGTATGGAAGTGCAGTTGAGACTGTGGGAAACAAGCAAGAACATGTTGTCATTCCTATTCCTCCCACTTCAGTATGTAGTAGATGCACAAAACTTCCTCTTTATCTACTTCTTGCTGCCACAGCATGAAATGATTTGACATGGCCACTCCAAATGACAAGGAGGCCTGGCTTTGTTCATTAGATGCAACCACAATCTAGACTCAGGTGGTAATACAGAATAAAAGCACTCATTTTCCATTGAGTATACTCACAGGAACATGGAAAGTACAGGATGAAATTGTCAGAACAAAATTAAGTAAAGTGAGGAAAAACATAATGGGGAATGGAAGAATAATGAAAAAGAATGAGGGCATGCTAGGTAATTAGCCAGGTAAGTGGCAAGAGAATGCAAAAAGGCATGAAAAAGAAACAGAAAAGAGTAATCAAGAAGATGAAGAAAACGTATGTTAAGACATAAGACATCAAGTAAAAGTGTTTAAACATTACCTGTGCATTCTGTCAGATATATCTGAAGGGGAATGTTTTATGCAGTCATATTTTCAACTTTATGACTTAGTAATTACATAGCCTGACTGCCTCAGAAAAGTGAATTAAAATACAGTATTTAAACTACTATGAGCCTCTATCTCATCTGCCAGGTGCTAGGCATTTCATAGTAGCTTGAGGACTCTATTTATATGTATTATATGGCTTTAAATATCGTACAGATGTGAATACAATCACATCATTTTAGATGTGCACATTCAATGAGGCATCTGCGTTTTTCACAAACATCATAACTGCGTAAAAGAGGGAATTGTGAATGAATCCTTGAATCTGTGATTTTAACATAAATATGTGGTAAATATTGTTAGCTCTCTATTAAAGGGGACACAGGCTAAATACAATGAGCGTTGAGAAGAGGTGTAATTTCCAAGTGTTTTTTGTTAAATATCTAATCAGCATGAAAAATTCTATCTGAATCTCAGCAATATAAAATGAATATTTTTCATTTTATTTTTCTTACTATATTTTTCAAAGAAAAGTGCAATACATTCTACTGAAAAAAAAAAATCCCAACTCAGCCCCAAATTCCTAGCCCTTATTTCCCAAGAAATAGCTTTCAATGTCTTATTTTTATTAAAAAGATGGAACTGAATGCAATTCTAGCTTAGGTAGTTTTCAGAGTATAGTTCTACAGTGTAATATGTCTGGTGAAGAATAGTTCATAAACTGTTTAAAATAAGTAAAATGCAGATACTTGCATCTTTCAGAAGTGATTTAAAGTGCATTGCTACCACCTGGCAGTATCTGGTACATGTGGGTTGGATAAAGTAGCTACTTATTGCTTCCCATCTGAAAAACCCTGACTACACCCGCAGCTCTTTCTCAGGTGCTGTTTTATGCTGGGACTGAGTATAGGCAGTTAATTATGGAGCTGGACTGTTGTTTCACCTGATAGGTGTATCCATCTTACATGACAATGGTGTGTTTCTGTATGTTCCCTTCTCTTTGGTCCATTCTGGGCTGCTTATTTATTCCTGTTTTGTACTGGAATGGAATAGGCAGAAGTACGTGGTTAGCTGGTCTCAGATGAGAAATTCTCTGGGCTGTAATTGGCCATGTTAAGGAAAGGTCAAAGATTCGTTTAAGCCATCTTTAGTGATTTTAAGCCTAAACTTACAGCCGGTTTGTTCTGAAAGGGGCTAGATTTATCATATTGTCAGATGCAGCAAAGCAGCAGCTTGAGGTTGTTTCCTTGCCTTTTCCAGCAGTTAGTTGTGATCCTCCAGATTGGACTCTATGTCAATGTAATAAATGTAATTACTATGTAATTAATGTGTTTATTAATTATGAACCCAACATGACTGAGTTTATACTCAAGATCTTCATTTTGCGGTACCATAGGCATGCCCCTTGTTGTGCTGGCTCACGCTGTTCAAGTAGAAGATATTTGCTGCAGAACTGATCTTTGGCCAATGTACTTGTCTTTGCTTTGGGGGCTTGGACTAAGCTATATAGGAAATGTAGTTTTATTTGGATTTTAAAATCCCACTGACAAGGAATGTTTTCTCATGATGTAATGATACATTTATATTGGCAAAGCCATCTTCACTAACATCAGGCTTTTCAAATATAGTTGATGTTAGAAGCAGCGTTTATCATATTTTTAAGAGTTTAAAAACATTAATAAATTATATTTCTCAGTTTTTCCATAATTTGCATTTATGACTGACTGTTATCAGAACATATTTTTGAAAACCTTATTTCAAGCTTTAAAAAAATGCTGTAATTTGGTAGTTGAATAAGCTTATATTAGCTTTTTCTGCAATGCAAGCAGCAGAATGTGAGACTTTTTTATGACTTACATCACTGTAGCTCCAAGGATAGAACTATGGATCAAGTTCCCAAGGAATTTGTGCCTAAAACCTATACTACTACCAGTTCATGATTATTATATTCATACATGTATTTGATTATTTTGAGCAGAGAATAAAATTCCAAAACACCTATGGCATTTTTATCCTAAGTTAATTCTTTTTAACAAATTCAGCACGTCCTTCTGAGAGAGAGAGAGTTATTATTACTACTGTAAAATCATTTAGAATGCATTTGCATGGCTTAATTGACCTTGAATAATGCAAACTCTTCCACTTCGATTGACATGAGATGGAAAGAAAAGGCAGTGAGACTTGCATAATCTTCCTATTAAATTCAAACTGCTAAAATGAAAGGAAAACTGACTTAGAATTTGTTTCTAAAACACTTTCCTCTTTCCCCAATGACACAAAAACTACAAAAAGAATCTGAAAATAATTTGGTTAGCCCTCAGGAAGGAACAATCACACCTAGTTTCAAGTCATTTAATAATGGCTGACATTTCCTATGACTCATGCAGCTTTCCTTTATAAAGATTATCATTTCAGCAATGGCAGTCAACTTATTTTAAGTTTATAATAAATTTTAAATTTTTTTTTTGTCTGTTAGAGATTGCTAGTCACCATGTTATTTTTCAGTGCATTGTACAATAATTCTGAGTTTTATTGATATACTTAAGCACATTTGCTTGTTGATTTGCTCATCTGTCTATCCATTCATCCATCCATCTGCAATATGTAAACCAGTCTTTTCCTCAACTTTGTATGAGATGCTTGTGTTTCTCTATAATCTGTGATGACAGCTTTGGACTTTAGCTACAATTTTTAAAGTACTTTCTTTGTAACCTTAATTTCTTCATGCTCTTGGTTTTCAATTGGTGGCTTTTTTAAGTTACCTTAGATATTTTAAAGAGACATTACAATTATGTTCCGTATTTCCCTTTGATGCTGGTGGAAAAGGTCTTCTGGTTGGTAACTTCTTGACTGTCTTTCATCAAATCCTTCTAGCATGTTTTGGGTTTTTTTTTGGAGGCACATATTTTCCTATTTAAAATCTGATAGATGGGGTCTACAGTTATATCTCAGAAAAAAACAGACTGCTTTACTCTGATTTTGATTTTTTTTTTTTTTTTTTTTTATGTTTAGCGAGTTCTGTGGATTGCTTCTCTAATTCTGAAGTTGTGATTGCCTTTGAGCTACTTTGCTTATGGTGATTCTAACCACATAGGTATAGTAGAACAACAATAATTGAAACATAAGAGTTACTAGAATTCACATTACTTATCATAATGTCATACAACTACACTATCTGTGAAGTAAATTGGGCTTTCTTCTTTCTTCTGTATTACTACCACTTCAGGTCAGCATAGTGTTTCATGCTTGATGAAGTCTGAATATGTGTTTCTAGGCTTCTCATAATAATCCCCTGATTACTTCTGGTTTTGTTTCCTCAAGGTAGCAATATTTTTTTCACTGCTGTCTTTTGTGGCATTGTAGGTGAATAGCATAACTTCTATTCCCCTTGATATAAAATGAGCTTTTATAGCAGCAAAACCCACTGGAGGGAGAATCTGTGGAAGCTGTATGGCTCCATTGCATGAGAAGTGTGGGATGAGTCTCAAATAGCTGATCGGGATTGTCTACAAAGGTATAAAGTTTCTTCAAATACTGAAGTTTCTTTGCAAAGAGACTTCTTGTTCCACTTCTCTAGCCTTGTTAGAAACTTGGGACTGTATCAGAGCTTCTGAGCATACTCAGTGGTTCACTTCATGGTCCTTTTACCACAGTTCTCTATACTGGAGGCTGTTTGGGACTATGGAAGAGCAAAAATCTAATACCCCTCCCACTTCAAGAAGAAAAACACAGAATCCCAGCACACATATTAATTTTGCTCTGGTGCATCTATTTATTTAGTCTTTTATTTTATTGTATTTCTAATTATTGTGAGTCTTCTGTCATCCTTTTGCTGACATTTCAGTAAATGTTAAAGAACAAAGATTAAAGAGCAGCCAATGCAAGTGTGACTTTAATTAAACGATTGAGCTAGGATATTTCATTCTGAATATTACTGATCTTGGATTATCTCACATTTCATTGATTAACTGCATTTAAATGTAAATTTTAATTCCACGTAGCCTATATTATTTTTAATCAAGATAATCTTGTCTGAAAACATGGCAATTTATTTCTGAATCAATGTTAGAATATAGAATTTACTCTAGGTTATTTTAGCATACTACTTGGACCAAGGAAAAGTATACTTTGAACTATCCATGTTTTTTCCTTCCATAGATAATGTAAGGCCTTTTGACAATGTTTCTGGATTTTTAAGCGAATATCGTGAGTTTATGTGAAGTATGTCTTTGAAGTACAAATAAGCACAGGACAGGAGGTTGAAATTATTGCACATTCAAGTATCTGACAACTTCCTTACTGCATAAAAGGAAACAATTTTTAATACATTTAAATAAACGGCTTATATCAGAAACAGTCACTATTTTAGTTCAATGTATGCAAAGCAATATATTTGACTTCTCATTTTAAAACAGCAAGTATTGTTTGGAAATTGATCTAGCCTAAGAACTATCAGAACTCATAAATTACATTCTTATAATTTATTTTAAATGATTTGGAATTTTGTTTTATTAAAAAACCACAACTCTAAACCATTTCAATTTTAAATGGATTATTCCTTCTGTCTTCTTTGTCATAATACTCCATTCCATAAATTATAGTACTTTATGCCACAATATAAATCAGTTTCCTAATTTGGTGAGTGAATCAAAAGAGTTCATTCTTACTATATTTAATAAAAAAAGAAAAACCCTCTACAAATTTTATGTTGTGATTGCCTGGGAAAAGCAATCAGGATCAATAAGGACAGCTATTTGCTTCAATTCTTTTAAAAACAAGTAGGACGTGAGCATCTCACTGGCACTTGAAAATATTAAAATACTAAAAATATGTGAATGGTGAGCAGAGAATGGTAAGACTGGGTCAGTAAATTTGCTTTGTGCCCCTGTTACCCCCTGTTCAAGTTGGCAAGAGCTGATATCAAAGCTCCATCCGCCCTGAAGCATATCACTCCATTGCGGGTCAGTCTAGCAAAATTAATCTTTTCCAACGTGAGTTTGAGGTTAATCTATTTCAAGCACTCTCGCTCATGGGTTAGTGCAGACTCTGCATCTCCTACAGCTGTGTAAAAAGAAATCTCACTTTGGTTATTCCCACTTGGAACTCAACTGGGTGTTCAGGTAGTTGAAGCATCTATTGATGCTTTTATGCTATTTGGTGTGTGCATGTAGATTATCTGATAAATATTGACAATATCGTTACTACATAACCTGTCTTTTTAAATTTTGGACAGGGAATGCTCATATCATCAGAGGTGCTCAGTGAGATCCATGTTATGTGTTGATGAAAACCATTCTGACCATACTACTGAGGGGGTAAGGGTGGCTATTATCTACATTTGTTTCTTTGTACATGATAGAATGAAAGTTAGCCAGTCAGGAAGCCTGCATTCCTTGCAATACACTTCTGGGAGACAAAACAATTAGTGACCTCTTATTTAGTTGGACTTAACAGAGTGATCAAAACCAGTGTATCATAAAAATTAAACAAAATTAATGGAATAATTGTCATATTAACAATTACTTCATATAATACAAACTCAGCTGACAAACCATGTCAGGAATTGATAGTATATGATTAAGAATTGAATGCAATGAGCTGCAATAGCGTAGACATTATTTCAGTTGAAGAAGTAAATAGCCTGTAAAAGTCTCAAACCAAAATAGACTTTTATCTTTTCTAAGCTTGCTCTATATATGTGAATATAGAAAGTAAATGTAAAAGAACATTTTGAGTGAAAGTCTCCAAGTAAGGTTTAGTCATCCATACATCAAGAACAACTTGGACTGTGTGAGGAACTAGTACCTCACCTAATGGTCAAGGTATCATAGGACCCTACCCAACTTCATGAATGCCAGTGGTGTTTGGTTATTAAATATTTTTTTTCTAAGAACAAGCACAAACATTTGCGTCTATTATGCTCTCAAATGTATCATTTTGTATGCCTAGTCCACTACTGTGTCTGAATCTTTAACCTTGCCCATTAGGCTGTAGCACCAAGGTCAGATACATGAGGTGGGCCTTCTCTGGTATATTGACAACCTTGCTGGATTTAAGTTGACTCTGGTTTTTACAAGTGACATCCCACCAAACTGCAGGCATTGCTTTTCTTTAAACTGGATGAATTTCTTGTTATCCTTATGATTCTTTTTACAGCAAATGGAGAAAAACAAGCAATTCTATGACACGGTTCATCTCATCCTGAGGTAGATGTCTGAAACAGGCCACATACATCACACCCTCAGCAATTTTAAAGAGACCTCGGAGTGATTAGCTCAAAAATGGATGTCTCTAGTGCAACAGTCTAAAACCAGCTGAGATAAATCTTAATATTCATGGGTAGTTATACACTCCCTTAATGGCTTTAAATAAACAGACTGTCTTGGCAAATGTATAATCACTTCCAAAATACTTATCACCTTACTAAGAGCTTTGACTAGAAAGGGATATATATTTTTCTGCTTTGAATGTTTAGCTTCTAGCTGTACAATACTAACTGCACTGGGATGACATCTGTAAGTATCATGTTTTTCACACAAGATTCGAGTCTCCACTAAACCAATTTTTAAAATGCACTCTTACCTGCTTTTAAAGTAAGTTATCTCATAATAATAACCTTGTCCCATCAGCAGTAGTTCTGTGAAGATATTTAAAAATTGTAGATTTTTTCTTCTGTGCAGGAGCTGTTCTTTCATATATATGAAAAGATGAATAAAATTCTCCCTTAAAACTAGGCTTTTTTGGCAGCTTACTATTAGAAATTCAGGTTCTTGCTAACTCACAATGAAGAGAATAAAAGTAAGAGCTTTTCCTACTGAGAAATACCTCTTGTGTCAGTGATGAAAAGGTTGTTTTCAGGGAACTGCAGAACAATTGTCTTGCAGCATTTGTTTAAATTAAGCCTATTTTATTGGCCTTTTGCACCTCAAAAGGACCTCTCAGATTAGTTAGGTTGAATTCTTGTCATACTGTGATACATTCATGCGCTCTCATTTTCGCAGGCACTGAGTAGGCACTGCTGATGCTGAAATCCATGAACTGTGTGAAATAGCTCTTCTACAAATGCAGGCTAAAAAGTTGTAGTGCAGTCTTCTTTATACCTAGGTGAGGTTGTGGGATTTGAATTTTTCTCTTAAAAGTCTCTAGGCTAAATCACCTCGGGTTAATTGGAATGCTTGAGGATATTGTGACATGTCTCTCTAAACAACATTTTACACTGTTTTATGTGAGTTTGTGCTCATGTACATACACACAAACACAAGGTGCACAGTCTTTGAAGAGCAGAAGCCCATCTGAGAATTCTGAGAAATAATATGCATGCTCGGATTATGGTGGTGGATATGGTTTCCATAAGCACTGTGCCCAGTTTTGGGCCCCTTATCACAAAAAAGACATTGAGATGATGGAGTGGGTCCAGAGAAGGGCAGCAAAGCTGGGGAGAAGTCTGGAGAATAAGCCTTATGAGATGAGGCTAAAGGAGATGGGGCTGTTCAGCCTGGAGAAAAGGGGGCTGAGAGGAAACCTTATCGCTCTCTACCACTACCTGAAAGGAGATTGTAGAGAAGTGGAGGTCGGTCTCTTCTCCCAAGTCCCAGGTCATAAGGCAGGAGGAAATGGCCTCAAGTTCCACCAGGGGAGGTTCAGATTGGATATTAGGGAAAATTTTTACACTGAGAGGGTTATTAAGCATTGGATTGGGCTGCCCGGGGAAGTGGTTGAGGTACCATCCCTGGCGGTATTTAAAAGATGGGTAGATAAAGTGCTTATTGACATGATTCAGTGATGGTTTTTACCAGAGTTAGGTTGATGGTTTGACTAGATGATCTTAAAGGTCCCTTCCAACATAGACAATTCTATGATTCTATGATTGCAAGGAACACTTTGCCAGTACCTAAATAATTTTCCTATTGCGTTCATGCAGAGAAGTATATCAACAATGGGGAAAATGTAAAATTGTTTGTATAATGGGCAAATATGTTTATGTATGTATAAGTGTACTGTAAATATATAGTAAAGACTTGACAGTCAGTAATTTCAAGCTGGTTGTAGAGTTGCTGCTGCTGAAATTAGTAGCCAGCAGGGTCGCTTCCATTTTGTATTGTCTTGAAGTGTCTTCAAAAGATCCAATGCTCATTAGCTTTTGCTTTTAATATTACTATTTTTCAATTACAGTTTACACCAAATGTTTGCTGCTGTATGCATATATGGCTGTGTGACTGTAGTGCTAGATTGCAAGGAACTAGGCGGTATAACATATTTAACACCATTGTAAACACTCACAATTACATATGCCCTAGTTCCTTCTTTCCTCATCTCTTTCACTGATTTCCGGGACTGTATGAGGAATAGGAAGGGGAAAAAAATAATTGAAGGATTATCTTGGATATTTGATAGCTTTCCTCTTGTTTACATACAGTACTTACAAAGTAATTTCAATTTCTCCATAATCTACAAACTGACATAGATTGATGAAATCTGTGCAAACAATATGTTGGTAATGGATATAGCGCTTTATGTGGTTTGAGAAAAGCAGTACATATAGGAGTAAAAGTATTTTATTCCATTGAAAAAGATATGCTGTGATGTGGTATAAAGATTTTCTAAAAAAACCCTGTTGTACTTACAAGAAGAAAAGCATTATTTTGTTTTTGTTTGCTCTATTAATCTTACATACTGTACTTAGTCTGTCAGAATCTCCTTTTAGAAGTATCTCTATGACCAGTGAAACATGACACATGAACCATGAAAATCAGACTTGTGTGTATTGAGTTATTTTGCAGTACTGGTGGTTCTTTTGTAAGTTCAGCTATTACAGCTTTACAGGTCAGCTGTGGGTTATAATTGAGTTAAATCATGTCCTTGTGGCTTTGAAAGAGCAGATCATCCAGTGAAACGTTAACAGCTCTAACACTTGTAGCACAATAAACCCAGCCATGAATAACCACAGTTTCAAACTGTTTTACTAGTGTCTTATCTGTGAAGGTGCTACAAGTTGTTAGTTTAAATGTAGGTGTGTAAGTGTAAGTAAATATATGTATTTATAGAAATAGTTTATTATAGGTAAATAGATGTCTTTACAAATGCATTTACCTCGGTTGGTGTGAGTTTAGTCAATATACTGCAAAGCTTTACATAAAGATGGAGGATTCTATTGCAGGTTTAGAAAAGAAAAATCATATTTTGGCAAGCAAGGGATTATATTTAGCTTAGGCTATGATGGAAAATGTGGTGATTTAATGAATGCAATAAGATCAGGGAAGGGCTTTCCCCATTCTGCAGAAGCAGCTCTGTTTCTCTTTTGTGATGCTTTTTTAAGGACCAAAGAAGAGGTTTCTGGCAGAAGGTTTAAGTCCGTCCTTGTTGAAGTTCTTCCCTCCAGTGAGGTTCAAGTTCATCCGATCAGTGTTAGGGATTTTTATGGATTAGTTTCACTATTGCTCACAGACGAGTTTCACTGGTTGTTTCTAGGGATGTACCGCAGCACTGCCTTGAAGTTTCCCTCCTGGTGTTGTAGGGTACCTGTAGTGCAGAGTGCTTGGCAATGAGAGCTTTATGCTGAAAAGCAGAAATGGCAGTGCTGGTCCTCCAGACTGGGACTTCATTCTGCTGCCAGAAATAGAGTTGGATCACTGCTGTGATGTTCAGCATGTCTGGCTCCAAAGCAGGACCTTCCCCATAGGCTGCAGGCAAACCAAGTGTCATTTGCCACTGCACTTCCAAACCAGGACTGTAGCCCCGGCTTTTGTGCAGCTTCTCCAAGGCAGGAGCTGCTGAGGTTGATAAAACAGCTAGGTGATAGTGTCCCAGAAGCTGACAGTTCTGCCCTGGGGCCCACGGGACCTCTGGGCCACCAGTGTGACTTCCAGGACGCACCTCAGTGTGTCAGCCTGCTGCAACAGGGACATGGTGTCTGCCAGGACCCTTCATAAGCGTAACGTTGGGTTCATCCACTTCAGAGAGAGCTCCACATGCCTCACTGTGATGGAAGCACTGCAACAAAGACAAGGGTGGTTGTAGCTCCTGCTGCGTGGCACAGCATGGTTGGGGTTTGTAAGCTGGAGCTTGTAGGCAGGAGGCAGGTTTTGCTGGGCTTTGGAAGTCGAGCTCTGGGGCTGACATGAAAAAATACCTGCTGTGAAGTTAGAGGCTTGCCCTGGAGGCAGAATTGACTGGTAGCAGAGATGAGAGGTGCTACTGTTCTTTACTCGCCCTGGGTGTAGAGGCAGCACAGTGTCACTTCCAGCTTGACAGCAGCTCCTGGAGGCCATGCTGTGTGACTGCCCTGCTGAGCAGCCTTGCAATGGAAACTGTCTCCACAGTAGGGTTTTTCCAGCAGTACAGTAGGAAATACTCAGCAAAGGAATAAATATATTTGTCCCATTGAACTGTGTAGATGTAGGCAGATACGCCTCTGTGAACATGCTTCCAATTTTCAAAAATTCTGGAGAGAAAGAGAACCATCCTCTCTTCCATTTGTTATCCATGTATTTATCAGGGTGCAGCACATGCTTGCAGGCTTATCCTGTCTTGTGCAATGTAAACTTTGTTCTGTTATATATGTAACTTTACTGAAAAAAAGTTTGAATGACGGTTATTTATTTCTCACCATATAAAAGAGAACCTCACACTGGTCCTCTTTTGGTTTTGTGACCTCTGAGGTCATGCTGGATATTGGAGACACCTGTATGCAAACTTCTAAGGCTGAGGAGAATTAGTTTGTCTTTATTGCATGGTCTGTGTTTCACAAGAAAAGGTGTGTGAGGGTATGACAGCTGCTTTCAAGGCAGAGGTGAGAATGAGCTTTCCTTGCCACTCAATGTACCTGTACCATAAGGGTGCAAAAATCCTTGAGATGCAGTTTGCTTTTATTGGCATACTGTTTTTATGAAGGTGCTAAGATTACCTGATGAACTGCTAGTTTGTTTTTGTGACCTGAAGAAAAGTAAACCATTAAGAAATGAAGCATAGACATGAGTTACTTATTTTTTTATTCTTTTAGTTTTAATATTATAAATTGATTCAGTCAACTGGAGATCTAGACTAGATTAAAGAAAAAAAAAGGTCTATTTGTTGTATTGTTTTGGCAGTTCCATTTTCATTAAAATGTCATTGAAATAATGCAATTGCAAGGAAGTAACACTAATCTGGATCAGAATGCTTGGTTTGCATGAGTATTTTTAACTTGGAATCTGTGTTTCGTAGTTTTGATCATGGCAGTTGCAGGACTGAGTCCTGTAGTTTGAAATTAGTCAGTAACATTAAGATCAGACTAGCAACACCTTTTGTATCATCTCCTAGCTGAAGTCATAGAACAATTGTAATAATTATCTAGGACTATTAACAATCAAAAGCAGTTAAAAGTAGGGTGAATTGTGCTTTATACAATGCTCCATGAATATCTACTATAGGGTTGTTTTCAATATATTAGGAAAGATATTTATGCATGCATTTACAATTTTATTTTTCAACATTTTTCTTTGGCTGCTAACACAGAAGCAAATCTGTTGTAACAAAGGCAGTTATTAATGTTTGAAAGTGTTTTAATTATCTTTGAATTTTTTTTTGGACTTGACTTTGAAGAATGGCTAAGAAAATTGTCATTTAAGTGATGGTTCATTTATTGCTAGCCAAACAATTAATTGAAGTAACAGGTCAACCAAGAGAAACAGTAAAGACAGATACATAAGAAATACAATGTCATTTTAGTGACAATGTAAGGAAAATGCAGAAAGCATATGTAATTCATACATTTAATAAGACATTGTATCACATGCTTTGTAATTTGGCAGTCTCGAAGCAGTTAGTCCTCTTCCAGTAAGATGGACCTTCTGTAGTACTCTAGGGCACTGGGTCTTGTCATGGGACTGAGCCTGAACTTAGCTGAAATGCTCAGTAGTAGGAGCTGTGTAGGGGATGTTACTTTAATGTGAATTACTGGTGTTGGGGAGGGTGGTGGGTGGTACATGTAATAGTAACAGTAAGTAGTGCTATTTCAGAGACAAGAAGAAAAACATGAGGCAGGCATTGAAGTCAGGGCTGTCTTACTGGAGAAAACTGAGTTCTCATGAAAAACACAGTTCCTAGGTCTTTCATGGGCCTTATATAGTTTAGTAAAACCATGGGAAATTATTCTTTAGGTTTCGTTAGTGATCTTAGCAAGAGCCAAGATAGTTTTTCAGAAAGAAGGGAAGATCACCCCCAAAATTGTCTTTGTGTACAAGCGAGCATTGGGTATTTTTTTCTGCTCCCTGCTTCTACCTGCTGAAAATGTTTCAGTCTCCAGTCTAATCAGCTCTTGAGTCCTCTTCAAACCAGCTGTAGGAAATCAAATGGAGATAATAGTGTGAATCAAGTACAGGAAGTTTCAAATCTGATCAGAATCTCTGTTTGACTACATCTTACATCAGTGCCTACAATAGTAAGTTTGTAAAATACAGGAAATTACACTCTTGAAAATTAAGGATTTGAGTGATGTATCTCCATTAAAAAAAAAAAAAAAAAGGTGTTTTTTTTTCTTTCTTAACTAAATCTAAGGTTATCTTATAGCATTCTCTCCATGCATGTTGAAATGATCAATGATTGTTGCCTTGTCAGTAAGGGGGCATGGGATTTGGTTAGTATGTAGGAAATATTATATTTAGTTCTTAATATTGGATTTAATACTTTTCTCCTCGCTCATGAAACTCATTTGCTTGATTTTCACTGAAACTTGAAATTCTCATGTAAATTCAGGACTCCTGTGTCCTGAGTTCTTGAAAAAGAAAAAAGTTGGATACTGTGAGACTTGTGATAAAGTTACAGTGCTTGTGACTGCAAGCTACATTACTAGAGAAATCTTTCTAGATAGATATTTACTATATTACTACATATGTACGACATATATTTTATAATTCACATTATTACTTTATAAAAAGCTTTTTCTGTAAGTGATTTTGGCATAAAAGTGAATATTGATACCAAAACTGTTTCAAGATTTAACTGAAACTGTTGTTGTTGAAACTGTTATTAAGATTTGTTGCATAATAGGAGTAAAAGGTGGATGAAACATGTTTAATCTCCTGTATATGTATGTGCCTTTCACTAAACCACAAATATCATCAGGTGTTTTTCAGCACATATGTCTAAAAGAGGATGTCAGATATGGGCGTAAATTTACAACTTGATTTATCTCATACAAGTAGCTTTTTTCATTAGCCTTTGCTAATAGAGAGTTGATCTCATGTTTCATATGAGGTATCACCTTAATGTTATGTGCTGTCAAGATATCTTTTTTTTCTGCTATATTACTGTAGAATGCTGTTACCCAGCAGTACTGGCATTTGCTATGCCTTTTCAGGAGAGAGTACTATATGTAGTATATAGTAGACATTCACTACGGTTCAATGAGGAAGGAGTCTAGATTTGTATTTTTGTGTATTTGTAAATTAGATAATCCAAAGAAGATGAGTGGGCTAGAATGACAGACTCTTTGTAATCTGCTCAAAGTAATAATCATATTTCCTAATGGTACCTTAGGCGGCCAAGAGTCATCCCTCTATGATGCTTTTCCAGCTTTATAGTTTGCTTGTGATAAAATCATTAGCATGCCAGGGGAGGAGCAAAGGGCACCTTGTGTTTGCTGTGAATAACTGTGCTGATGGTCCCTCAGCTGTGTTGGAGTTCAAGCTGATTTTTAGGACTGAAGCTGTTCCTTTTATCTATAGGAAAATGGAATACTGTGCACATATCACTGTGGGTCTTTTTCTCTGAAATGTTTTCAGTAAGTTTTTAAATCAAGGACACTTTTTGTGTTCAGAGTGGTGTGCAAGTCCAATGAGTGATTTTACAGCTAAATGACTCTGATGCTGATCTAGCAAATCATTGTGAAACACTACCCATTTTGATATGTTTTAAAGCAGCGAAGATGTGATCTGCAACTGTGCGTTACACCCCTACTGCTGACAGCAACATTAGTAATTGTCAGGGTTTGTGAGTTTTTTAACCTTTGTGATGTCCTGTCTTGCTCCAGAAAGATGTAAACCATTGTCTTGTAAACGTGCATGTTGGTGTCTTGTTTTAAAATGTTACAAGACCCATAAAAATCCATGAAATATGTTTATTGGGTTGGAGAATTGGAGTTATGAAGCTTCCAAAATAGGTATTAGTAAAGTCAATTCAAGCACTAAAAAATCATTAGATAAGCCAGGACTATGGAGCTGACTGCAGACTTCCTCAGCCATTCCTAAAGTTCAGTTGGTCATTGAGAAAAAAGATGAAGTATGCATCATGCAGTGTATGTATTGTCTTCTTACCCTTAATATATAATCTGCAAAACATTAGTGGCATATTGCTGCAGAATATTGACAGTGCTTTAGAAATCACAGATATCAGAAACAAATGGATCTGTCATCCTATCAATGTATCCTTCCTCAATTACTTCTCAGCACAGGATTTTTTCTTTAACGTATTCTGCAGTTTATTGCCAATTTTAATTAGCTCAAAAAAAGAGTTTCCATCATTTTTCTACAAATAACATTTCTGATTGAATATCACTGAAAGTTTTCTTTACTTCATTTAAATTTGCATTCCCATAAATTCATCTGATGCTGCAGAATTTTACACTTCTAGTACCATCCTAATGTTATAATTTTACAGTCTCTTAGGTGTGTTTACATGCGACCACAACTTTTGCTGATTTTTATAGTCCTTTTTGTCATGTGTTCAGTGTTTACTGTTTTTGAATCACAAGTAACGCATCCCACACTTAAGAACTGTGAAGATTTTGCTGCAGTTTTTATATAGGCTCTGTCCAAATTGTATACTTTCTTTTAGTCAATGTTACTACTTTCTCTGCATCCCTAAGATAACATAATAACCTGTAACTAAGCCCTATTCATGCAAAATCCTTTTGGATACCACTGTCTGAAGACAAGAAATGTGGTTTGACAGAGCACAGCAAAGAGAATTAAACAGTCTGGGTTTTCCCATGAAAAATATATAGCAGTTAAAAAAAATGATTAAAACCAAGAACCAGAGAAGACTCATTCCATAAAAGTTTGATTACCAAAGTTGTTTGCTACATACTTGTAGTTGTTTTGGAAATTCCTGCAGACATACTTTTTAACTAAAAGTGTACTTTCTGCTGTGCAGTTTTGTTTAATGTTGTGTTAAGGTAAAATGAGGCAGAGATTTGATGCTTCTGATGCAACTGAGATAGAAATGATGATGTGCTAAAATTGTCAGAAACTCTTTGTTTGCTTTAAGCCTTTCAAGCAGTAAAGCAGAGAAGGCTATTAGCCTCTTGGTCCCAGTTCTCAGTTACACATGACTCATCCATATGACTGACTTGTACAGATCTCAGTCAAATGTTGAGAATGTATTATGACTTAAGTGAATAAATTATGAGGACTTGTTGCACAACATACTTTATCTTTTAATTAAAAACAATAACCCATGTACCTGCATTCCTATCTGCTACATTACGTTGAAAATGAAGAGTTAAGTTGTTCTGTGAGACAGAACCAAATGATACCATAGATAATCCTGCATATATTATTTCAAATTCTATTTGTAATTTGGAGGAGGTATTATTATTATTAATTTCTGTGAGAGGAATACAAGAGGTTTATTTTTCATGTCCTAAATCTTTCCTCCTCATCCTCTTATTGTCAGTATTTGCATTCACAAGGAAGAGACATTCCATCACCAGGTGATCAGACTGTACTGCTTTTAAAGGAATTATTCTAACTGGGTTCACAAAGGTTTTAGCACTCAGTGTATTGAGCTAACACCAACTTGTTGTTACTGGCCACAGCAGAATCCACAGAAAAGAGAGCAAAGACATTAGTTTGATTTACCTGTCTTTAAAATACCATGTCTTATGTAACTACAGTGTGAATAGATGAAGCATTGTAATATATAGTTATTCATGTCTGTGGGGAAAAAAACAAAACAAAACAACATATTTGGAAAAAAAAATTGCTAATTCCTGTTTGTTTTTTTTTTTTCTTTTTTTTTTTTTTTTTTAATTTGAGAAAATAACTAAGAAAATATATCGGTTGCTTACCCTTCTGTCCTTTGTATTTTACTTGAAATAATTTGTTGCTTATTATACCATCCTCCTGTTCTAATTACCTTTGGTAAAGTTTTGCGTATTTCTCTAAGATCCAGTCCACCATCTTAAATGAAGAATAACAACAGGAACCTTAGAAAATGTCTTAGAAAATATGGCAAAGCAACAATCCTTTCAGATCGCTCTAGAGTAGTGGGACAGGTCTATGTATGCTGGTCAGTGGGCACCATCACCATCTCACAATGATTTTTCTTTTGTTTAAAAGTAAAGTTAATAGTCCAAAAAGATGTTTTCAAATGAACTTGATTTCTGTCTTCCAGTTCTGTCAGCAGTTTAAAAACACTGGAAACTCTTAAACATATCCCTTTTTTTCAAAATCTGTTGTTATTTCATTGATTGAAAAAAGCAGAAATAGTATAGTGAGTTCCAACACTGGCTTTAGAATTAGAAAAAAAGGTTCTAGAAACTCATACTATTTTGCAGTTTTAAAAATAATGCTGTTGGATGAGCATTAGGAGTTAGCAAACAGTGAGTCTTCCACCAGCAGTTTAAAATGCTGAACTCTTGTAGTCAGTCATTCAAAGAATATTGTATAATCGAGATGGTACCCCCTTATTATGGTGTTTAGCTAATGTACTGCAGCTTTTATTACTAATCACCAGTTCAGGGATTTAGCGATATAGAGAATGGGAATGAAATCCTTCTTTAATCTACTTTCTTCCACTAAAATTGTGACTACTGTGGGATATTAAGATAACATAGTGATCTTTATAATGCTTTTGTGGAAGTCAGTTTTAGTAATATGAGTTAGGCAAATCTACTTTCTAGTCTTCAGGATAGTACATTAGATATTTAAAAATAATGAAGAAAAAGCTGCTCATTGTATTCTAACCTTTGTAATAGAACAGTGACTTGGTTTTTATGCATGTTGTATATACAAACCAGAATATTTCATATTAATGTTTTCATGCAATAGGTAACATGCTTCTTACGTCTCTATAAATTGGAAAAATGGCTTTGAGTTTTCAGAATTTGTGGCTAATCATCTCTGGTGATTATTGTGTTTTCTGTAGCTGTTTTTAACCAATTTAATATTTACATGTGAGCCCTTCATCTGTTAAATTGCAGGACAATACAGATAATAGTCTCCATTATCATAAATCTAAATTTATTAATGTGCTGTGATAGAGAAAAATATGGTTGTAATTTGGGTAATGTTGGCTCTGATCCTGGAGAAGATTTACTTTTTCCTAATGTGGATAGTTACTGGAGTAGACTTGTTATCTTATGCATATGTGTAAGCTAAATCAGGACTAATTGAACTTCACATGTTTTAATTTAATTTTAAACTTGTCTTAATTTTTTTTTTAATTTTTATCATACTGTTTTTGCTTACTCTTCACTAGTGTTTATTCAGCTTGGTTTCAGTCATTCAGATGCCTGAAGGCAGAAGTAATTCTTGTGTGTGTCTTGTGTATCTTACAGAAATATCAGTACTTTATTTTCTACAAACTTGACAATGTAACCATAACTTCTGCAACTGAAGCATCAAAAATTTTTAAATATCTTATTTTCAATTAGAAACCACAGTAAATATCTTTCACGAAGGGGTTAATAAATTTAATGATGGGGAAAATTTGTCACTATTAATATGAACATGAACAGCAAAAAGTAGGATATCATCAAATCACGAGTTACAATTTATGTGCTTGTATTCAGCATATTTCAGTCATTACAGAAGTCATACTACAGTGACAGCAGTAGGAACAGAATTATTAAATATTTAGTCATACATGTCTGAGAAGCAAGCTGGCAAGCATTGTGTAGACTATGTGGGATGAGAAAATGAAGAATGGAAATCTCCAGGTGACCTGCACAAAGGCATAGTTCAGTCTACGGTAAAACACAATAAAGGCTCATAGACTCAGCTCAGCTATCTATAGTTTCTTTCTGTTGAAATTCACTGCTGCATAGCACCTATTGATATACCTATATGATATTGGTGTTCTAATTTACTTGCCAAATACTGTGATGGGTTGGCTGTGGCTGGATGCCTGGTGCCCATAAAAGCTGCTCTATCACTCCCCCTCTTCATCTGGAGGGGGGCAAAGAAAATATAACAAAAAGTTCATGGGTAGAGATAAGGATAGGGAGGTCACTTGGCAATTACTGTCACAGGCAAAACAGACTGGGCTCAGGCAAAATCTTCTAGGTGAACTTGTTTTGTCAGGGGTGTTTGACTAGATGATATCCAAAGGTCCCTTCCAATCCCTACCATTCTGTGATTCTGTGAAAATTAATTTATTACCAATCCAATCACAGTAAAGCAATGAAAAAAAACCACAAAACAAACAAACAAACAAACAAAAATTACTAAATCTTAAAATACCTTTCTCCTACCCCTCTATTCTTCCCCAGCTCAACTTCATTCCTGATTCTCTACATTCTCTCCCAGAAACATAGAGGGACAGGGAACGGGGATTGTGGTCAGTTCATCACACATTGTCTCTGCCACTCCATCCTCGGGGGGGAGACTCCTCACACCTTTTCCCTGCTCCAGCGTGGGGTCCCTCCCATGGGACACAGTTCTTCATTAACTTCTCCAGTGTGAGTCCTTCCGCAGGGTGCAGTTCTTCACAAAGTGCTCTAGTGTGGGTCCCTTCCACAGGTTGCAGGCCTTCAGAAACAGACTGCTACCATGTGGATCACTTACAGGGTCACAAGTCCTGCCAACAAAGCTGCTACAGCACGAGCTCCTCTATCCATGAGCAACAGGAGCCTGCTCCAGCATGGGCTTTGCACAGAGTCAGAGTCTCCTTTGGACATTCACTTGCTCCTTCTTCACTGACCTCAACGTCTGCAGAGTTGTTGCTCTCCCATATTCTTACTCCTCTCATCTGGCTACTGCTGCCCAGAATCGTAGAATAACTGAGTGATATGGAATTGCAATAGACCTCTGGAGATCTGGTCCAATTCCCCTGCCAAAGTAGGTCTTATGTACAAGTCTAGGCCCATTTCCTCTTATTCTCTCACTGGACATCACTGAAAAAGACTGGCCCCTTCCTGTTGACACCCACTCTTTAAGTACTTATAGGTGTTGATCAGATTTCCCCCTCAGCCTTCTCTTCTCCAGACTAAAAAGACCCAACTCTCAACCTTTCCTCATAAGAGATGCTCCAAGCCTCTAATCATGCTCGTGGTCCTCTGCTGTACTCTCTCCAGCAGTTTCCTGTCCTTCTTGAACTGGGGAGCTCAGAATCGGACACAGTACTCCAGATGAGGCCTCAGCAGAGCAGAGTAGAGGGGGAGGATAACCTCCCTTGACCTGCCAGTCACACTCTTTTTGATGCACCCCAGGATGCCATTGGCCTTCTTGGCCACAAGGGCACATTGCTGGCTCATGATTATCCTGTTGTCCACCAGGACATGCAGGTCTTCTTCCTCAGGGCTACTCTCCAGCAGGTCAGTCCCCAACCTGTATTGGTGAAAGGGGATCATTCTTCCCCAAGTGGAGGACCCTACACTTGCCGTTCTTGAATTTCATCAGGTTCTTCTCTGCCCAGCTCTCCAGTCTATCCAGGTCTCACTGGATGGCAGCACAGCCTTCTGACGTGTCAGCCATTCCTCCCAGTTTTGTGTCCTTGGCAAACTCACTGAGGGTACATTCCATCCCTTCATCCAGGCCATTGATGAAAGTATTGAAGAGGCTTGGACCCAGTACTGACCCTTGGAGGACCCCACTTGTTGCAGACCTCCAACTAGATTCTGTGCCACTGATCATGACCCTCTGAGCTCTGTCTTTCAGCCAGTTTTCAATCCACCTCACTGCCTATTCATCTAATCCGCATTTCCTAAGTTTACCTATGAGGATGCTATGGGAGAATGTGTCAAAAGCCTTGCTGAAGCCAAGGTAGACAATGTCCACCACCGTCCCCTCATCTGTCCATCTGGTCATGCCATTGTAGAAGGCTATTTAGTGAGTCAGACATGATTTCTCCTTGGTGAATCCATATTGACTACTTCTTTTCCTCCAGATGCTTTAAGATGATGTCCAGAATGAATCGTTCCATCATCTTTCCAGAGATGGAGGTGGGGCTGACTGGCCTGTGGTTTCCTGGGGCCTCCTTCTTGGCCCTTTTGAAGACTGGAATGACATTGGCTTTCCTCCAGTCCTAAAGCACTTTATCTGTTCTCCAGGACCTTTCAAAGATGATGGAGAGTGGCCCAGCAGTGACTCTGACAGCTCCCTCAGCACTCGTGGGTACATCCCATCAGGACCCATGGATTTATGTAAATCCAATGTACTTAACTATTCCCTAACTTGGTCTTCCTCAACCAAGGAGAAGTCTTCTTCTGTTCAGACTTTTTCTGTTTCTACCAAAGTGCAGGACTCCTGAGGGCTGGTCTGAACAGTAAAGACTGAAGCAAAGGCGGCATTCAGCAGTTCCATCTTCTCTGCATCCTCTGTCACCGTGGCACCCGTCTCATTCACCAGTGTACCCACATTTTCTCTTGTTTTCCTTTTGCCTCTCATATACTTGGAAAAAACACGTTTTTGTTGACTTTGAGATCCCTTGCCAATTTTAATTCCAAGGAGGTCTTGGCTTTTTGTTGGTGTTTTTTTTTTTTTTTTTTTTCATTTGTTTNTTTTTTTTTTTTTTTTTCCAGTTGTTGTTATTCAGTTGTTATTCCACACACACCCTTAACTGTGTTATCCCAGAGGTACTGTCACTGATGGGCTCATCCTTGGCCAGTGTTGGGTCCATTGGCTCTGTCAGACATAGGGCAAGCTTCTAGCAGCTTCTCACAGAAGCCAACCCTCTAGACCCCTGCTACCGAAACCTTACCATGCAAACATGTTTCTGGTTCTTTTACTGTGATTTATTGTCACTTTGGTCCATGAGTAATTTTGTTGGCTTCATGAGACGACTCATAAGTTGAGCTGTATTTCATAAGAGTATAATCACAAGAATCTGTGTTTGCTGTTCACCATTTTTGTTGTTTTTATTGCCTCTGTAACGAAGTATTTGATGAACCTGAGTTTATACAGCATTTGTTTTGTAAGCATTGCACTGCACTTCTCTAAATAGAATACTTCCATCCTGAATAAGTGGAAATATTTGGATAGCACAAAAGTAAGCAAGTCAGACTTCATATTTAAGTTGCTTAATTTCTGTGCAGATGCAGAGTAATACTCAGAATGCTTTGAAATTCTGCCACTAGCTCACTAAGGCTTCTATCATGCCTGAATACCTTTGTTAATATCCAAGGCATGGTGAACAAAGAACAGTTCAATAATGCTATTTTGGACAATGGTATAGTCCAGTCAAGATGAGACTTACCTATTGAATTAGCAAAGACTGCAACTCTTTTTAACTCAGTGATTCCCAGATATGTGATGTGCATGCTGTTATATGGGCAGACAGTAGCAGCACTGCCTCGAAAACAGTTGAGGAAAGATGGTTGACTGGCCAGAAGTGTGGCTGAGCTTTTATTGTTAATATTGCACTCTGTCAGCATAAAATATAAAGGTATTTTTTAAAGTTTTTTTTTAATAAAGTAATTGAAGTTCACAGACCTAGAAGTGTTAAGCTTTCAAAGAAACAGAACAGACTTTTGCATAGTAAATGCAAAAAGTCAGATGGTCCACAGCTCCAGTGTGCCAAACAGCACTGTGCAGGAGAAAGGGCTGCAAGAACTTCATGCATTCATATTTGAAAAAAGAAGTATGAGTAAGAGGGAAAATTTTCCCTTGTTCAGATTCCTGGTATTGTGAAAAGCACAGGGAATTTTAGAGCATAATAAATTTGGTATTAAGAATGAAATACCAAAGAAGTTAGATTGGTTTGTAATAGAGCTGAGAATATTCACATATTTTGTTGGGT
>VZRU01018537.1:171925-247352 GCA_013398155.1 Pedionomus torquatus
TTGTTGGTGTTTTTTTTTTTTTTTTTCCAGTTGTTGTTATTCAGTTGTTATTCCACACACACCCTTAACTGTGTTATCCCAGAGGTACTGTCACTGATGGGCTCATCCTTGGCCAGTGTTGGGTCCATTGGCTCTGTCAGACATAGGGCAAGCTTCTAGCAGCTTCTCACAGAAGCCAACCCTCTAGACCCCTGCTACCGAAACCTTACCATGCAAACATGTTTCTGGTTCTTTTACTGTGATTTATTGTCACTTTGGTCCATGAGTAATTTTGTTGGCTTCATGAGACGACTCATAAGTTGAGCTGTATTTCATAAGAGTATAATCACAAGAATCTGTGTTTGCTGTTCACCATTTTTGTTGTTTTTATTGCCTCTGTAACGAAGTATTTGATGAACCTGAGTTTATACAGCATTTGTTTTGTAAGCATTGCACTGCACTTCTCTAAATAGAATACTTCCATCCTGAATAAGTGGAAATATTTGGATAGCACAAAAGTAAGCAAGTCAGACTTCATATTTAAGTTGCTTAATTTCTGTGCAGATGCAGAGTAATACTCAGAATGCTTTGAAATTCTGCCACTAGCTCACTAAGGCTTCTATCATGCCTGAATACCTTTGTTAATATCCAAGGCATGGTGAACAAAGAACAGTTCAATAATGCTATTTTGGACAATGGTATAGTCCAGTCAAGATGAGACTTACCTATTGAATTAGCAAAGACTGCAACTCTTTTTAACTCAGTGATTCCCAGATATGTGATGTGCATGCTGTTATATGGGCAGACAGTAGCAGCACTGCCTCGAAAACAGTTGAGGAAAGATGGTTGACTGGCCAGAAGTGTGGCTGAGCTTTTATTGTTAATATTGCACTCTGTCAGCATAAAATATAAAGGTATTTTTTAAAGTTTTTTTTTAATAAAGTAATTGAAGTTCACAGACCTAGAAGTGTTAAGCTTTCAAAGAAACAGAACAGACTTTTGCATAGTAAATGCAAAAAGTCAGATGGTCCACAGCTCCAGTGTGCCAAACAGCACTGTGCAGGAGAAAGGGCTGCAAGAACTTCATGCATTCATATTTGAAAAAAGAAGTATGAGTAAGAGGGAAAATTTTCCCTTGTTCAGATTCCTGGTATTGTGAAAAGCACAGGGAATTTTAGAGCATAATAAATTTGGTATTAAGAATGAAATACCAAAGAAGTTAGATTGGTTTGTAATAGAGCTGAGAATATTCACATATTTTGTTGGGTATGTATTTTACACATCGTATAATTTGGAATAGAATTATAGGGTGAACTGCGAGTTGAATTATAATGATTCAAACATTCTATAACTCTTTCTGAGGGTGGAAAGTAATAGAAGTATCAAACCGAACAACAAAAAAAATGGAATCTCTTACATAAAAATTGGTTAAAAGAAACCTTCAAGTTATATTCTTGTACACAAATGACAAAGTTGCAGAATGCATTTTTGGCAGAAGAAAAAAAAAAAGAGTCACAGGTAAATCGAGTAATTTAAAGTGTGAACCAGTTATATATATTTTCAGGCTATTAACAGTAAGAAATGGTATAGCAGAACCTTAAAAAGAACATAAATATCATTATAGGGGGGTCTGTCTTTGTAAATGTTTCCAAAGGCAAGGATTGGTATGATTGAGAAAACATTTAATGACAAAGAAAATAAAACAACAGAGCAGTGCTTGGTGTTAAGTATACATAGTTGCTGAAACTAGGTGTATAAAATATAAAAGCAATATTGGCCTGTGAATATGTTTCTGGATGTGTGCTGCAAACTGTTCTTTCACCAGTGTATTCATTGCATAGAATAGCTTGCATTTGATTAAAATGTGTTTTTTAGATAGATGTCTAGTTTTCATTTGAAGATATTGAGAGGTAGAAAATGAATTACTTTTCTTGGTAGTTTTTTCTTATGGTTAGTTTGAATTTGTCTGACTTCAGCTTTCAGCTATTGAGTTGTGTTAAGCCTTTTTTATTGTTAGACTTGTAGAAGCCCATATTTTCTCCCTTTGGAAGGGCTCATATACTGCTGTCAACTCACCTCTCAAATTTTCTTTGATGAACTGAGCAGACTGACATCTCTGAACATTTTTACCAGTAGCAGTGAAATAAATTTTTTACCTCACCCTGAATGGTTGGACATGGTTCTTTATAATGCCTGTCCTCAACATCATTTGCCATGCTACCATTTTTGAGCTTATCACCCATAATTCATTAATTTCTTAATGATTGATATGTTGCATAACATAATCCCTAAATTTAACTTCCAAGGAATCATACTTATGCTTATTTATATTTGACTAATGTCTTTTACTTGAAAAGTGATTTGGACATATGTCTGCTAATCTGTTCCAAATTCAAGTTTATGTATGCTTCAGCAATACTGTATAATACTATTACTATAGTTTAAAAGGGTTTTTTTGCCAAGCAATATATGTAATATTGTAAATCAAACTTCTTACAAAGGTATTTATTTTGTGTCATTATCTGTGAAACTTAGAATGTACTATTCTGTATAAACTACGTTAAATTGAGTTTGCTATTTTTAATCCTTTTTTTTTTTTTGCTTTAATAATTTTTTTTTCTCCTGTGGTTGATGCTGCACTGATTGCCCCATATTTTCTTAATGATGTTGCCTGCCAGTAAAAACCATAATTTGAGCACCTAGATATCTAGTATATCCCTGTTATGTACAAGTTATGCAAAATTAATATCTCCAATTTGGGAGACTCCTCAGGTGACTCGTGACTCCTGAACACTGAATAGTGAGGCTTGCTGCTCTAGAAGACATTCTTGATCACTAGGTGTAGTATCTCTCATTCTCCTTAAAAAAGTAAAATCCAGAAGTTATTTCATGTTGTCATTATTAATGTAATTAATAATATAAGCAAATACAGAAGGAGTAGAGCGGAGTAGAATGGTCATTTCTTCTCATGTCCAAGTAATGTCATTAGCAATTTTCTGAGGAATTGCATTCTAGATCATTGTGATTAATAGCCACTAATGGATTTATCATGTCTTTCTGAGAGACCTTAAACATCTTGCCATTGAGTTCAGTACAGTTTTCTAACAGTTCACAGTTAAGATTGTATGATTTCTTGAGATTGGTAAAAATAATTAAAAAAATAAAATAAAAAAAAATAAAAAGAAGATAGAGTTATGCTTTCCACTCCTTGTTAGTATTTGTTTTTCAGTTTAATAGGAATGCTGGTATCACCTATCTTAATAATGCTGTTAATAGTAAACTCTCTCAACAAGTCATATTCTGGATTAGCACTTCATTTATTTCTTTGTGGGTTTTGGTTTTTTGATACAATGAATGGGCAGAAGAGTTTATCCCACTGAAAAAAAGCCTTTAGAATTTTAGCCTTTAGAATCCACAAAGGTCATGGAGAACTAAGATAGGGGAAATGGAGCTCCCTCACCCCGCAAAATAAATGGTTTTGTAATTATTTTATCTTTCTGGCATAGAAAAGCAAAACAAGCATAGAATAGCCTTTCATTCTCCTCTCTCACTGTATCTTACCGATCCCTTCACTGCTGTAGGGAAGAATTACTTGAGGAAGCAAGCAAAATAGTTGCTTAAGGAGGTAAGAGGGCAAATGGCAAATCTGGTCCCAAACTTAGTCCTCTCTCTTGCTTAGAATTGCAAGCAATAATAAGAGGCAATAAAGGAGCCTACCCAAAGGCATCTTCTAGCTGTTTGAGGTTTTGACCAGTTGCTTCACAATGATGAGAACAGTCCTACTTACAATTAACTGAAATTGCCCCCAAATCACCAAAAATACAATCAGAACAGCAGTTGTGATGGTGGTAAATCTCCCTAGGCCATGCAACTAGTATGAACAGTCCTTTTTTGGCCATTTAACAATTACAGGATGAGGAAAGCAGGCAGGAATTTGATAGACAGTGAAAGTAGTTCTATCCGTGCCTTTTGATATGGCTGCTCTGGGTACTGATGCTCCATACAGCTGTTACAATCCATTCACACCTGTCAGTAGTTGACTTCTGTTGGCTTGTCAAACTGAAGTTTTGGCATCCTTGCCTTTGTGAACTATCCTTAACATCATTTTGAAAAGAGATTGTACTCCCATGCCTGAAAGTAAACTGATGCTCCTAAATGAAGGTTTCTGAGTGTCCTGATGGTAGCACTCTGTTTATCATTACAGTCCTGGAAAAATTAATCATTAATGATTTCTTTAGCCATTATTACATAACATACTAATTCCAAATCTACTCCTAAACTTTACCAAAGATCAAGAACCTGTTAAAGCCTGGAAATGAAAAGTTGGGTACTTGGAACTACTTATACCAGCTTTCAGTTTAGTGCTGTAGTTAGGAAGAGCTATAGAACAAATTTCATCCCTCACTTTCTCAGATACCAGTCCCAAACTCAGCCTTCATTAAAGTGGAGGCATAAGAAATAAACTAAAAATTAAAACTAAGGCACTTTATCTCCTGATGTCAGCTGTCAGCTTTGCTCAGCCAACCTGACAGGATTTAGCAATGGTTCAGGCTGTGCAACCCCAGTCTTTCTAAACCTGAACATTAACCTCAGTTCTAACTCTAGCTCTTATCTTTTAATACAGACTCGACATCTAGTGCTGCTGCTTAAATTGAAAATAAGACATTCAAATCACCTAATGCTTAATAAACTAGTCTCTGTAGCTCTTATTTTCCTTGCTTTTTTTTTTTTTTTTTTTTTTTTTTTTTATCAACACAAGAAACACAACACCNTTAATCCAGCTACAGTGACAATACCAGCTGAGAAACTGTGTCCAAGTTCTGGTTTTGAAGTTAGCAGCTTTATTTTGTTTTATTTTGAAACAGCAGTTGCTAACGTCTAATACTAATACTGTTTGTTTGCTTCCCATTAATATCATTAGTGGATTTTATATTGGTTTAATCTCCCTCGTTCCTACATCCTCCACACTGAAACTTTTTTGATAATGAATGGCTTTCCCAAGTATAAGGAATTACTTTGTTCAGTGGTTGCAGATTGCATTGAAAGGATTGCATTTCACTAAGTTCTGTCAGTTTATTATTCACATGGGCTACTGTGCCACCTGTATTTTGAGCTGATTTTTATTTCAGAAAACGTATTTTTGTAAGAATTTTGAGTGGATTTTGAGCTGGATTTTTCTGTCATGCTCTATTTTAAAAAAAAAAACAACATAGAGTCCACAGTGCCATTTACTGACTTGCTAACTACTAGATGTTCCTGAAGCAGAGAGAGCCTTGAGTAAAGGAAGACTCTCCCTCAATTGAGGAGGATGGGGTTACTGATCATTTAGGCAAACTTGACAACCACAGATCCATAGGCCCTGATGGGATGCGCCCATGAGTACTGGGGGAGCTGGCAGACATTATTGCAAAGCCACTCTCCATCATCTTTGAAAGGTCATGGAGAACAGGAGAGGTGCCTGAGGACTGGAGGAAAGTTAGTGTCATGCCAGTTTTCAGAAAGGGCGATAAGGAGGACCCAGGAAACTACAGACTGGTCAGCCTCACTTCCATCCCTGGAAAGATGATGGAATAGCTCATCCTGGATGTCATCCTTAAGCATATAGAAGAAAAGAAGGTTGACAGTGGTCAGTATGGATTCACCAATAGGAAATCATACTTGGCTGACCTGTTAGCCTTCTACGATGGAATGACTAGCTGGGTGGATGAGGGGAGAGCAGTAGACGTTATCTACTTTGACTTCAGCAAGGCTGTTGACACTGTCTCCCTAACATCCCCATAGCTAAGAATAGAAAGTGTGAGTTAGATGAGTAGACAATGAGGTGGACGGAGAACTACCTGAATGGCAAAGTTCAGAGGGTTGTGATTAGCAGTGGAGCAGTCCAGTTGGAGGCCTGTAACTAGTGGTGTTCCCCAGGGGTCAGTGCTGGTCTGCTCTTGTTCAGTATATTCATCAACCTGGATGAGGGGACAGAGTGTACCTTTAGCAAGTTTGCTGATGACACGAAACTGGGAAGAGTGGCTGACACACAAGAAGGCTGGGTTGCCATTCAGAAAGACCTGGGCAGGTTAGAAAGCTGGGAAGTGAGGAACCTAATGAAACTCAACGAAGCTAAGTGTAGGGAGGAGTAACTGCACTGGTACAGGTTAGGGGTTGACCTGGTGGAAAGCAGCTCTGCAGAGAGAGATCTTGGAGTCCTGGTGGACAACAAGTTAACCATGAAGCAGCAGTGTGCCCTTGTGACCAAGGTGGACAATAGTTTTCTGGTACGCATTAAAAAGAGTCTATTCAACAGGCTGAAGGAAGTCGTCTTCCTCCTCTACTCTGCCTAGGTGAAGCCCTGTCTGGAGTACTGTGTGCAGTTCTGGGCCCCCGAGTTCAAGGACTGGGAACTAATAGAGAGAGTCCAGCAAAGGGCTAGAAAGATGATCAAGGGAATGGAGCACCTCTCTTAAGAGGAAAGGCTGAGACCTGGGTCCGTTTAGCCTAGAGTAGACAAGACTGAAGGGGATCTTATCAATGCTTATAAATATTTCAAAGGTGGGTGTCAAGAGGATGGGGTCAAACTGTTCTCAGTGGTATTTAGCTACAGGACAAGGGGTAACAGACACAAGCTAGAACACAGGAAATTCCATCTCAACATGAGGAAAAGCTTTAATTTAAGGGTGCCAGAGCACTGGAACAGGCTTCCCAGAGAGCTTGTAGAGTTGTCTTCTCTAGAGATATTCAGAACCCACCTGGATGAGTTAATGTCTGCCCCAGTCTAGGTGAAACTGCTCTGGCAGGGGGGGTTGGACTAGATGATCTCTAAAGGTCCCTTCCAACCCCTACAGTTCTGTGATTCTGTTGAAAGTGCAGGGTTGTTATGGGGGCTCAGAAATCAGCCATGTCCAATGACATCCATAAATACAACTCTTGCCAAAGTTAGGTATTAAGCAATTTTCTGACCCACTAGGTTTGTGGCAAATACAAAGCACTGCATATGTAGGTAGTCGTATCTTGAATACTTTGTTTTCCTCAAGGCTAGTTTCAATACTTGCTCAAATGATGAGGAAAGTACTACTCTCTCTGTTTAACTAAATATCAATATGGAGGGGAAAAAGAAGACAAAATAGAGGATAAGAAAAGTATTTACATTTTGTGAATGTGGATTTGAATGAGCAAATCTATGAGAACAACAAAGACTGGGTATAACAAGTATTTTACAACAACAAAATGATATTCTGAAGAACGCTGTGCCTTTAATCTGTTTTATTTATAAGAAAAAAAATAATTAGACACTGCCAGTTACAATTTTGGGAAAATACCCTACATTTATAGATTTCTGCTGTTAAGTTTTATATAATATCATTTTTATTAGTCGTGAAACAGGGTGTTTGTTTTCTCTGAGACAAAAATATTGTATCAGTCATTTTATCTGCAAGCAGGTAAGAAGATACATGAAATGTTACTGAATTGAAAGTGTTATCAAAATATGTTTTGAAATGTCAATGCCAAATTACAGTGAAGAAATGGTAGTTTAACAAAATGAAGGAACGTTACATTTTTAATGAGTTGCCCAGTGAAGAAATGTCAATTTAGCATAAAGAATTATCATTTCAACTTTGTAGACTTAAAAGAAACCGAAAAATGCTACTTTTTATGAGAAAACACAAACATTTTTTTCCAAAGGATTTTTCAGATACTTTCTTTAAAAGAAAAGTATTTGCAGTACCAGTAATATGTAAAATAATGGTAAAATGGATACTTTTTTACTGAAAATGTAACTAAATTGAAATACTAATGCTTTTTGGTAGGGAAGTCTGTTTTAATTGAATGGGATATACTTCTCTTTTTAAAAATCTTGACCGTAAAAAGTAATGTTTAATTTCTTGTTGGAATGAGTTTTTTTTCTGATTTTGTGATTAATCTCTCACATGCTTTATCTGTTTGTTTCAGGGTGTTAGTGTCTTTCTCAGATTTTGTCTTCTGGAGATTCATAAATTCTACTAGCAAACACAAAACTGCATTGCAAATGATTAGGGTTTTTAGTATTAAGTATCTATCAAGCCAAGAGATTGCAGTTTTTTAGTAAGACCATTTATTTCAATGCTGAAATAGCATTTAGAAAGTTGATTTTATTTACTTTTTTGATAAATGTCTTGACTCTAGCACTAAAACCACTCTATACATATCTACATACGTGATAAAGAACACTTAAAAAAATGAATATCAGTCCACATGAGGAATGTTGAACTTGAAAGCAAAATTCCCTCATTATTTATTGTTATAATTTAGTATTACTCTCACTAAAACCATCAATTAAATCTTTCCAAAATGGAAAAAAAAAAGCTGTCACAAAAACTTCTTGAAAAGCAGAAGGAAGTATATGAGCGAGCCACTATTAATCCAGTAGTAATGATCTTGAAAGGTATTGTAATTACATGCATGCTACGGCAGTAGTACAGTTCCTATGCTTTTGCTTAATATGGGGAATGTAAAGAAAAGTAAGGAGATAGATTTCTTTTACTGCATACAACTGCATACATCTAACAGCTGATGGAATCTGGAAGAAAATGTCAGAGCAGGCAAAGCCCTTACTGGATATAACTTTCACCAATGGAACTTTAGCTTCTATTTAGCAGTAGTCTGGGAATATATATGCAAGTTTCTCTGTAAAATAGATTACTTCCAGACCTGTATGAATAGGAAAACTGTGAGACCTTCAAATGTTTTGCTGTGTTGTAGTAGTGCAATAACTCAATATATTCCATATATGCTTAAAAGAAAAATTGGATGTGCATATGATTATTTGAATAAATCTGTTGTTGTTTTTCCCAGTAAGGAGGAAGCTTTGCTGGACTGGATTGAGGATATAGTTAAGGACCTTTCTCATTTTATGCCCAGGGACTGTAACTTTACTACCTTGAAGTCAGTCTTCATGGTGTTTGTAATTGACATGGGTAACATAAAATGCTCTTATCTATGAGTTTGATCAAGAAGGCAGTAATTATACTAAACAGAACAACAGGCAGTGCATCATTCTGTTCCTGGAAATGTCTCGGTTAACTTGGAGAAACAGATTACAGGGAGAAATAAGATACAGAGAAAAGCCTGAGGCATCTGGAACTAAAGAAAAGTGTGGCAAGAAATGCTAGATAAAGCTCCTTAAAAGAAAAGTAGTTTTGTGCCACTGAGGTTGATGTAAAACGACAGTGGGACATCAGGTGTCTGTTCTTCACACACTGAAAGGCACTGTTTCCGTTGAGGCAAAAGATCCCAAAAGACAGGCAGAAGGAGGAGTTAGGAGAGAACTAAGAGCAAAGCACTTCAGGCCTCATAAAATCTGTCATAAATTTTTAAAAACTCTTTTATATGGCAATATAAATTCAGAAAGGCTGGAGCTGACCAAGTTCTGATAAAATATAGAGATAAAAGCAGAAAACACATTCAATAGTTTGAGTTGGCTGTTATGTTAGAGGGCTACGACATCAGAGTCAAGAGTGGACTCTGAGACTTAATGGTACAGACTTGTAATTAGCAGTTAAAACTCCTGAACTCACACCTGGATAGTTACTGAGCAAAGCAATGATCACAGGATAAATTATTCCAAGTGGGAAGGGACCTCAGGAGTTCTCTCCTCCAACCTGCTGCTCAGTTCTCAACAACACAGAAGTGGTGAGATTGCCTGACCTTCCAAGGATTTACCATCCGCTATTTGTAAATGTCTCCATCTGGTTTAATGCCAGGAGAATGCCAAGAAAAGAAAGGTTTATTCACCATCTGTCATACACACAAGGAGCTTTTGAATTTGATAATGTTGATTCAAATCTCAGTCTACTACACGAGTCATCATGAAACTTGGGACCTAGGCCATAACTAGCAAAATGCAATATTAACTTTTTTCCTTGGGATCTGGAGCTTCAAGTTCTAATAAGGAAACTCTGTTTTGTGAAATGTATAGGATTGAGAAATAGTAGTCTTATGACTCTAATTGACTCAGTTATGAGTCAGAATGCAGAGCAAGACAAAATATGTAGCTTGGCAGAGAAAACCTCATCTTCAAAACCTGATCAGACTATTAACTAGGGGGATCTCATGTTCTGTGGAGCAGCTGCACACACTGAAAACTTTAATTTAGGCATAAAAAAATACCCTAAAATGGAGTTGCAGAAGCTGCAAATTCTGCTCAGGTATGGGAGGATGTAGCACAAGGCAAGACTTTTGTTCTAAACTTCAGCAATTGCTATTGGAATCATAATTTTGGGTCAGGTTGGATTTCACCAAAGAACAAATGTTCTGAGAGTCCTTCCTCTTAGCACTGAGGAACTATTGGGAGGAATTTCCTCACAAGTATTCTTTTGTTTGGCATGTTACTACACATTGGAGATCTTGTTTGTTAAGGCGTGACTGCATCCACTATATCAGGTCAGCTAACAAGCCTCACTTTTGGCTTTGGGTTTTAATTTCACAAGACCTTATTCTGGTGTATTCTGTTCAAATTTAATAAAAGAACAGACCTGAAGGGCACACATGTTTAAAGAACATCCTGAAGAACAAGTATGAATTTACATGGAAGAGCTGGATGATGATGTTTTATGAACTTTCTAACAATTGCAACTCAATTGCAGTAAATAGTTTTGCTTCCCACAGCAGTCGTAATATTATTTTTTTCTAGTAATTTGGATGAATAAGTTCAGCTATGATTTGACTTTTCAAATAAAGCCATGATGATTAAATCAAGCACTGTAGAATCTCTTCAGGTAATCCAATATGGATGAGCAAGGAGGAGATTAGTAATTTGGCTGTATCCTGCACTTAAAATTTCGTTAGCTGTGATGTAGGATAAGGGAGCCTTATAGATTCATCAGAATGTGAGACGGGTAGATTCCTTTCACAGTCACAGCTGTGATAAGAAGGTATCTGTGTCTTACGAACTGTCTTGGTGATTTCTTACTTTTTCTCTTGACATTTGTGTGACAGGATTCCACATTCACAACATGGAAGTTCAGCATCTGTAGTACCTTGCAGACCCATTCAGTGATCTAGGATGATTCCAGAGATAACTGGAGTCTCTCAGTAGCAATCCAACAAGATGGTCAAGTACTGTGTACTCAGAAAGGAGTGTGAGATTGTGGGAATGCAAATGGTAACCCACAGAGCTTCAAACACAGTCTCACAGCAGTGAATACTGAAGTCGGTCTAATTTGAGTTTATAGAGATTGGACACGTTGGGGTCTGCACAGACCCATGCATCTTCCTGTGTTACTAAAATGGTCACAAATTTAAGCAAGAGGCTTGAATATACCTTGGCTGGAGAGTTAAAACCCTGTAATTATGCAGAGGGCATGTGCATGTGTATACACGTGTATTTATATATACATGAACACACACATGGTCATAATTAAAAAGACACAGCCTGCATTTTGAATTCTGCTTTCCTGCCTTCTTCCTAGGATAGGAAGGTCTAGGTCAATTAGCTCACAGTAGTCACAAGTAGGTATGGATTAAGGATGCTATTTAAATAAAAGAAGAGCTAATGCTTAAGGCAGTAGATTTTAACTAGTAGTCTCAAAATGCCACCCTTGTTAATAGATTTCACGTAACCTTGAACAAACTGTACTTATCCCAGGTGAACAGTGCTTAACTTTACATACAGCCCTCCTCGTGAAGTTTAACTGGACTACTTTCATGATCAGTATAAAGAGAATTGTCAGTGAACAGAGATGAGGTTAAATAATTGCTCACAGTTAAAAAAAAAAAAAAAAAGTTGATAATTGTTAATACCCTCTTACTGGTAAGTATCTGTAGCTTCCTATCAGCAAAATGCAAAAAAAAAGCATTTTTTTCTTTTCTTTGTTTTGCCCAGTCAGGTTCTAGTCCTGCTACTTGTATCAGCCAAATATATTGCTATACAATTTGGAAACCTATTAAAGTCAAGAAGTCCTGGACAGTGTCAGGTGTTAATTTGAGATGCATTTGGGAGAGTGACTACTTAATATGTACGCAATGCTACACACTACTGCAGTGGAGCCACAATATTTACATTTACAATTTTAATCCAGGTAATACTTCAGCTCTCTCCTGTGCCAATAATGAATTCCAAGGCACAAGCTTTGTTAAAAGAACAAAACAAAATAAAAAAAAAAAAAAGTTAGAGCAAAATGCACCTAGTTCTTGCAACTAGATTAACTATTGTAATCGGCTGGAGGAATATTTTCATCCTCCCAAAGAAAGGTGATTCACAAGGGTCTGCAGTAGTTGTTTCATGGAGAAAATTACTTATCAAAAGAATAAGAATGTGTATTTAATCTGGTTTACATTCTATAGGAGATCCCTAGGATGTTACCATTGACATTTTTGGCCCTCATTTAATATAAAAATTTGCATCTCAGTTGAAGCCTTTCAATATATGTTAACGCTTCACAGGAGAAAAGAGCAGGTCCTTACAAAAATATTTCATTGTTCTTTTGATGAATGGAAACATACATTTTCTTGACACTCTGGAACTTTCCTGGAAAAAGAAAGAAAAAACATTTGGGAAAACTCTTTCTTAAAGGGATGTGTGATGATTTTTTTGAGTCCAGAGCAGTAGTTAATTTTATTTCCCTGAGGAGGTCAATTTGATGAAGTATTTCTTGGAGGCAGTTGTAAGCCTATTTTGTTTATGACACTACTCATTCTTTCCAAGTTTCCTAAAGTGTGCCTTTTTTTTGACCTGTACACTTGTTCTTTCCTACATGTGGATCTTGGAGAGATTTGTAATGCACAGCATATGTTTCACTGGTAGAAAAAGTTGTCAGTTTCCACATGAGGAAACATAATAATACTCTGTCACATTATGTTTGGTAAGCACCCAGCTCCTAGGGAGATGCAACTAGCACCATGAAGTAGAAATGAAATATTTGTGATCATGCTGAAGTACAGCTCCATGAAATATACCCAGTGCATGAGAAATAATGGTTTCTGAGTAAATGTTTGATTCTGCTTATTTCATCAGAAGAGAATAAAGGAAAGAGGAATTTTTTTAGGCATTCTTCAGCTGTGAGAAGGAGCATGAGAAAGAGAGAGTAGAAGAACAGACCCTGATAATGAGTTACCAGAACTAATGATTAGTTTAAGCAAAATCTAATTGTTACAATCTTCACAAGAAGTGTTGCTATAACATTAATGTCAAAAAATGAATGCCAAGAATAAGATTCAGACAGTGCACTGTGGTGGTGTGGGTCTTCACTGAATTAATTTCTTTAAATTTGGGAAATGTAACAATTTACTTTTGTTGTACATTATATAAAAATTCCAGTAAATTAAATACTTCAGTGTAACATTGAAAACCCTGACTCTGTTAAAGCACAGGAGGATGCAAAAGGGAAATATATTATGAACAAAAGACTACATGTGTTACAAAAGAATAGATATGTGTTAATGAAGACATATTGTATAGCATAAGCTTTTCAATTTGATAGTGGCCTTACAATGTTTTTCACTACTTAGCCGGATGTGCTACAGGCTTAGAACAAGTAATTAGATTTTTTAGATTTATTTCCAAGCCAATGTTTTCCCAGGGCTGTGCATTACTTTCTACTGCATTGCTTTGCCCTATAACTCTTATTGTGGGAAGATGTGATTATTTTAGTTTGGTCTAGCGTCAGGGTACCAACATTCTCTATCTTGTGTCTCTTCTGTTGCAATGTAATGTAATGTTACATTACAGACTTTTGATCAAAGTGGCTGTTGGTAACTTCTGTCAGTCTTCAAGCCGTGTGTTCTGTCATCCTTGACTATATATTTGCTTTCATTTCTGAGGCTTTTTCTGCAAAGTATTTGAATCAATTATTTTATGGACTATGTCTATTGCTGCATTGGCGATATTGATAATACCTTTCATAAGTTACATTTAAAAAAATCTTAATGGGAACAAGAATAACAGAAGCAACCTGGACTGTGCCACAGTTTGCCGCAACTGTAAAGTGATTTCTGCAGCCTCAAAAATTCTAAGTATCTGCATGTCCAAAGGTCAGTCAACAGGAGTCCCAAGGGAATCCCTACGTGACAAGAAAAAGTAATTCAGTAAAAACAATTAATTGTGAAATAAATCAGCCTGTGAGAGTTCTTCAAACCTCATACTCAATTAATGTAATTATGGTCTTTAGTACTCTCTATAAAAAGAAATTAGGTTGAGGATTCACGTGACATAAATAATTCAGTTACTTTTATAGACACCCCCCAGGTCAAAGGTAGAGTTAAGTAGTTTGTAGGCTTGGAAGCATGCCCTGGTAATCAGTGAAAAATAGTTCCTGTGTGGAAAAATATAATTATTATTCTTATTAACAAGACAAATACACATATAAAATGAACTTCCTGTCCCCATTACTGCTATTAATATTTTGTTGTTGTTGTTGTTTTGTGGTTGTTTTGTTTTGTTGTTATGTTATGTTTTGTTTTGTTTTGTTTTAAGTTAGTTGCTAGCTACCTGGCTGTGTATGTCAAACTGTTTCTGATTTATCATCTTTAAGAGAACTTTTTTTTTATTTAGTCATTTGTTGACTTTTCAGCATACTCTGAGTCATAAAGTGCACTAAGAGGTCTTCTGTTCCTGCTTCCTTGCCTCCCTAAAGAATAACATTTGTTCCACAGGGTGAATGGTCCCTAATGTATTTCAGTCTCTATAGTGTACCTTCAGACTTCCAGTGGGTAAAAGTCTGTGTTATTCAGCCTAACTGTACAATTCCTATTATATCAGTTTTACAGGAACTTCACCCCAGGTGACTATTAGAGGGAAGTCTGAATTCAGGATTAACATATTGACTTTCAAGGTGCTTAACTTTGCCTCTAGAATAAATTTCTGACTTACTAACCTGTATCTACTGTGAAAGATTCCCAAATTCTTTGCTGCGAATATACTTCTATTCAGTAAGACTTTTAAAAAAACTTTTGAGATTTTTTTTTCACCTGAATTCATTAAAGACTTTAATGTCATCATATTTAGCATTTTTTCGTGTGTCTTTACCTTTGAATCTCCCAGAAAGCCAATATGAATTAATCAGAATCATACCATGTACTACTTTCCTTTATCTTTTTTTTTTTTTTTTTTCCTCTTAGCTGTCATACAGAAGCACATCAGTTCTAATGTTATGTGACAGTCCTTTAGGGAATCTGCATTCAAGCACTATTTTCTTACAGTCATTCTTGTATTTCATTTACATTTCCCAAAATCTATTCTTTCAAGAAATCATAGTGGACCTGTACTATTAAATATATATGCAAGATCCCAACCTGTCTTTCGAAGGAACAGAAAAAGAAATTTGTTTTATTGAGCTTAAAGAGAAGAGAAAATGCTTATGCTTTAGAAGCATTACTGCAAGATTAAGATTAAATTATTTCTGTATTTCCAGAGACTACATTAATTTCTTGTGCTGTGCTGTGCTGTATGATACATAGTTTAGGGAAGCAGAGATAAAATTACTTAGAATCAACGAGGAATTCACACAAAGATGAGAAAGGAAACATTGAAACCCCATGATTCTTTTCAGAAAGGGCTGAAAGTTAACTGGTTTCTCCAGCAAATTCTGGTTTTGCATATAATTTTCCTATCTCTTTTATCTTTCTTTTTCAACTAGAGACAACATTTTATTTTTTAATCTCTATTGCCAAATTACAGTCTTGCTGTCTGCTGCTATGCAGGTGATTAATTTCTTCTTGGCTATGCTTCAAGAGAGGATGAAGCAATAGCATAATTCTGGTCTTAAAGAGACTTGAGAATATGGCAATAAGTTCAAACATCTTGATGTTTCTGTTAAAATATGTGGTATTTTCTAGTGTAACACTAAATAACCCAAATACCATCAACTATAGATTGTACTTTACGACCTACATTCAGAGCGTGTATTGTAGTGCGCATTTTCTGTCAAAAGAGTCTGTCAGTCCTTTATAAACAGTGGACCTGGTTAGTTCAGCATTTCATAGGATGAGCTAGATCCTTGTAGCTTACATCTTCTTGCTGACAAGTTCAGCAAGAAAAGGTACTAATGTCAGTAGTGTTCACTAGCCTGGAAGTAACATGTTAAAGGTTATATTCATTATGGCACACTACGTCAAAAGACTGGAAGTTACAAAATGTCATCTAACAGCGTGTAAGATTATGACAGAATTAATTAGGGCAAAGAATACTGGCTATGGCTCACTCCAAATGGCATTGCTGGGTAGGTTTAAACAATCATAGACATAAAGATGACAAAGTGCAAACCTATCAAATAACACTTTATCATCCCCAAATTACTTGTACTCATCCTTGATCTGGATGGGGAGAGTCTGTTCTGTAAATCTTTTTCAGTGAAATTTCATCTAGTAAAAGAAGTTGGATAAAAGTTAAACCTTTTCTGATGCCTTTTAAAGATAATAAAGTGCTCTGAAACTAGACCATGTAGAGATGATCCTGAGTTATATTATAAATATTCTTTCCTAAAAAATCATTTAAACTAGAAATAGAGTTTTGGAAAGCAAAGATTTTTCTTTAAAGTAAAATGGGAAGTATGTAACTGTGGAAAAAATTGTTGTGTTTCTGTGGTTTGGAGCAAGGAGTATGTTTTGAATGTGATATAGTTCTGATTTACTGTATAGAAGGGTTTCAGTTAAAAACCGAACCTCTCACAGCAGCAGGTAGGATTGTCAGCTCTCTCTGAGGTTTCCTCAATTTGGAACTCAGGTATGGGGAACCAAAGATGTTTATAAACCAAATATGTCTAAAGCTATAGCATCACCTTTATCTCTTTCTTTTCCCACCAGAGGGTAGACTGGCTTAGGACTGTGAAAATTTCCATCTGTTGCCAAGAGCCATCCACCCACAGGCTAGGTCTTAAAGTGTCATTACAATGGGTGAGCACAGCCGGTGTCCCAGGGTGCTCCCATGTAGTGTTTTCTGCAAGCAAGAAGGCATTCCCAACCAAAGTTCCTGAGATACGTATCTGCTTCTGATCAGATTCTTTTCTTTGGCCTTGTCTTTAACACTGAAAACCAAAATGCTATATATAACATTGTGTAAGATCATTAACTCTGCAGGGTTTTTTTCCCCTCTAATTTTGTGAGGATTTTAAAACTAGCTATTGGGAAAAGTAACATTGGAGGTTTTTGGTTTTATCAAGAAATGTCAGTCTGACTTTCATCTGATATCTCAGAGTATATTTTTAGCACTAGAAATTATGGGAAGGTAAGATGCAGTTACTGGTGCAAAACTGTTCCTAGCTCTAGTGATACTAAAACTTGGTTTGACAGCTTCCTCTGATAACACAGTATTTAGAATAGTGGTTTAAGTACTTCAGTCTGATGAGACTATTAAGCCCAAAAGATTAAAGCACATGAACAAGATGTTCTAGCAGAAAAAAGTTACTTTGTATCATATGTGCCTTTATATTAATGAAACAAAAAAGTAACTAACAATCCAAACAGACTATGATTTATAAGAAAATGGACTGTATGAATAATGCACAGAATCCTTAAGTAGTTTAGTAGTGGTGTTGGAAAAAATGTTATTTGTTGGTGTTTAGATTTTTAGCAGATATAACAAAAACCAGTCAAAACCAAATTATATCACAATGGGGATATTTACGTATGACAACAATGTTTAAAAGTGCAAGTCAAGAACATTGTAATGAATAATTTTTTATTAACATTCTGTTAGTATTTACAGCCAGCCTTATAAAGTTGTAATGAACAAATCAACCATTAATATTTAAAGTTACTTGAAGTATTTATTTTTTCAAGCTCAAGAATTGCACAGATGATTCAAGCCTATTTTTGAATTTTCTCTTTGTTACCTTGTCAATATTTGATATTTATACTAGAATTTACTTTGAGAATTACTTTATATATGCACCTAATCATTGATATTGAAAAAAAAAACTGTTTCATTCTGCCATTTTGATTAGTCCAAGTGAGATGAAGTGTCCTGATTTTAAGGGCCCTGATTTTAATAACTACTTTAATCTTGTATCCTTAATCAGGCAAAAGGCTGTCTTCAGTTTGGCTATGTCCTTTAAGTACTAGTATAGTAAGGCAGGTATGTGAAAGAAAAGTCATAACTGGCATGCTCCCAGAAGACAATTCCCAAAACTCCATCTATAATCCTCCTATCCTTCTTTCTACTATATCAGAAAATTTTCAAAACACTTACTCTGTCTTCTGTTTGTTTGCCTTTTTCTTTCTGCTGTATCACTAGACAATTTTAGTGTGGCAAACTACCATGGCAAGTATTCAAATTTCAGTCATTGTTTCAGACAGAGTTGTCTTAAGTTGTAATATGCATCATATTATGTTTAAAAATATTCAGTGTATTGAAACTCATGAAAAGAAGTTATTCTATTCTATTTGCTTAGAAACCAGAAATATGTTTTGTTTGTTTTCTTCTAGGTAGTTGCAGGGAAAAGAAAAGCAGTGGAGTGTAGTTTATGTTACTGAGGAATATGTTATTTTTAAATGGGAGCTGACTGGAATTTTTCTCCAATGAGATGTTACCTCTTTCTTTATACAACTTTTGAAATGTAAGGAGGTATATCTGTGTGTTTACCTCAAGAGGCTAGCAAGTCTTCATCTTGATCCCAAAGCACCATTAATAATGTGCATGCTATATGTTATAGAAGGTAATCCAACCTGATCTTGAAGTCCTCGATAACTTTTACAGTTAAGTTTTCTCTATTCTTAGACAGTTCAAATCTGTTTTTAAAGTTAGAAGTGGGAATTTTGTTTGGCACTTTTTAAATTTTATTTTATTTTTTTCCCCATCATCTAATTTATAGCTTCTTAAGCTCCTCAGTTTTTGAACCACTGACATGGTACTGAGAATATTACATATTCTTTTCCTCTTGTGGCCTTTTTATATTTTTTAGCATCAGTGTCTTCCTTATTGCTCTTTCCTCTTGTTATGAATAACTCCAGTTTGTGCAATCTATAAGAAAGATCTTATTTTCTAGACCTCTGGTCTTTCCAGTGCTTTTCTTGGTTTTTACCCAATTTGTTGGTATCAGTCTTAAAGTGCAGTGTCCAATACTGAATGCAGTACTGTGCTGAGAAAAGCAGAAAGAAATAACTTTATATGTTCTGAAGACTCTTTGTGCATGTAGAGAGAAGTTTTTGCCTTTTCCGCTGCAGCATGTCTCAGGTAATCCATTATATCCCATCGTAATTTCTTGAAAAGAAGCTGTCTCTTAGACTCTTGGTTTTTATCCTGTATCTGTGCAGTTGGTTATTCTGACCTAAAGAATCCAATTCTTCTGGCCTACATAGTGTAGCTGGACTTCCCTTTAATCCTTATATCTAATTTTTCAGATAGATTCTCTGATTTGGGGTAATGCAGGAACAGATTTTCAAAAATCCTTAAGAAAATTTCTGAACATAAAGTATTGTAACATATTTCCTGAAAGTCCAAAAAAAAAATTCCAATGATAAAGTACTGTAGAAATAAATTTATGTATATGCAGAGATACTTGCTGGGAAATTGGATATTTTACTCTATTCTTGATGAGAGATCAACCTTCCTTGACCTGGTACTGCAGATACATTACTGGAGTTATGGAGATAAATTGCTTTAGCCTAGCTGTATATGTCTGAAAAATCTACTTTACTCTGCCCTCTGTAAATACTCTTTTAGCACTTAGACTGTACTTTTGCCCTTCAAAAAAATGAGCACGTGGTGTCAAAAGAGCTCAAAGCCACTGCAAAATCAATCTCAGTTGACCTATTTCTACAAGAATTTCACTGGAGGGGGGAAAAATTGGAGTATGTTAATAATCTCTAATTATACTTCCTTATCATCAAAAACTCAAAATCTTCCTATCTATCCCTTCCCTGTCCTTTCCCCGAAATAGTCTTGTAGTTTTAACTTATTTCTAATGATTAAAGTAATAGTTTTATTACTAGTAATGATGATTAACATAAAATGTGATGGGAAATATATGTTGTTCATGCAAGTATATTTGCATTTTAAAATGTTTTTCAGAAGGGTAAATGACACCAAAATTATTATACATTAAACTAGTGGTTATAGGTTAAGCCAGTGTTGTGAACATGCAGTACAAGAAATATAGCTGGAAAAAAAAAAATAAAAAAATCCAGAAACTTAATTTAACATCTTGTATGTTTTTCTTCAATGAAATGCAAATTTTACAATTATGTGTAGATATCGTAGAATTTCCATCCTCATATTCATTAAGGAATGGCAATGCATCTAAATGTACAATTTATCTGTTTCTTGTAAAGTCTAGAATTATTCCAATATATAGCTTACTGCACTTCTAATGTCTGTGTTTTTCATTGGTTTCTGTTGAAATTTTAAATATCCTGCTCAAGAGATAAGAGTATGTAAGTATCAATGGGTTCAAAATGTGATCATTTGAGTTCATTAATGAACTTTGTTAAGCAAACTGTTCCAGTTTCAGTTAAACCTTAGTTTGTGTATTTCCTCGGCTCATTCAGTGCAGATGTTGAGATCTTTTCATAATACTCTCAATATTCAAAATTAGAACTCGTGTTGTGACTGAGGGCAAGTATTTAGTGCTCCTGGATTTGAGTTCCAAATCTTGAGGGGTAAGAACTGTTTTAATACTATGAATGTACTTTTAATTTATTTTTGGTGGGCTAGAGGCAGCTAAAAATTATTGTTATGGAAGAACTTCTAAACACAGACAACACAGTTGAGAAAACTCATTAACTTCTGATATGTGGTGAAACCTGGCTAGTGAATTTTCTCTGCCTAGCCAGTTCAATATTTATTTTTATTTTTTTTGTAACAGGTGGGTGAACAGAATAACCTGGTTCAGTTAATGCTTTTTCCACATTCTAATTTGGGAAGCCATTGGAGCTTCAGAATGTGAAATCATGCATGTTAACTGGCATAGCCCATCAAGCATAAGGAAGAGCAGTACTATCCTCGCTGTTACTGTAGATAATGTATTCAAAGCCTGTCACTTTCTGATCAAAGAATATGTTCATTTAGATATTGTGCAATTCTATCCATTTAAATTAGCTGCAGGTTTTATATTTGCTGCATGAGCTCAGGAGTCATGAAGGCTTCTGTAGAGCTGAAGCTTCCTGCCTGCTGCCTTGTCAATCCATTTACACTGAATTACGTTTTAAAATTCTGAATTGTGATATAAATATAAATCCAGTAAAAATTACACTACATTGGAAAATAAACATTCCTAAGGAGTTGTAACAAATAGAAATTTAGGTGCTTGATATCAATGTAAAGTAGTTTCCTGTAATTAACTTGGTTAATATTAGAATTTGAGGCTGCCTTAACTATGGTTAGAAGAAATAATTCAATATTTAGGAACCAGTATTTTTTTTTTTTAAATCCGTGCTGTTTAGGACATCAACGATGGAAATACAACAAATGGATTTCCACAGAAGTTTTTGATGTCTAAATTAAAAACAATAAAAGTTTGCTCTCTTAAAAGGTCTGGAAATCTGTGGAAACATCTTACAAGGATAAATTCAAAAACGTAGTAGTAAATTCATGTGTTGGACACATGTAAAGAGAGATTTCCTATTAGCCATTTATACAGAAGCCAAATCTACAGAAGATGCTATTTTAAGAAGGTCTGATTTAGTTTAAAAATTTCATTAGGTTTAAGACTTTCTTATTTTATATCCATTGGAAGATAGATAGTATAAAAAAACTTGATATTTTATAGTCTGAAAAACCTGATATTTCATAGTTAAACTACATACGTACATATACTTGTGGACAGTATGCTGTTAAAGAACTCTTGTGAAGTTGTATTTGAATCACAAGATTTAAATCTGTATAATGAAAATATTTTTTTTTTGATGGATAGTTTTAATAATATCATTTGTGGAGACTGATGATGGAGATTTCTGTTTAAGTAAATTGAATAGTGTCTCACGTGTGAGGTTTGGCTCAAGCATAAAATTGATACTTTATTTTGCTAATTGAAACAAAATAGCTTCAACAGAAACTGCTTCTTTTTCATAAGCAATTTATATAGATGAAAAGATGTCTTTTAAATTAGGATTTTGGCAAGATCATGTGTTTCCATTCAACCACAAAAACTTATAAACTAAATATATTTATAAACTATAGTTGTAATCTCTATCAAGAAGAAAGCACTTGCTTCAAATTTTAAAGCAGAGATAGCAGTAGTTCAGTGTTACAAGATTTAATTTATTAATTAACACCAACTAAGCATGAGCAAGTTATTGTTAGAATGTTAATGTTTGCAAGAGCCTTCAGATCCTTGCATCCCAGATCAAAAGATGTTAAAAGCAGAATAATTATGTGATGCGCTTGTCTTGTTGAAATGTAATCTCTAACTAGCATTTGAAACTGCTAGGTTTTTTTAATCTGATTGTTAGAATGTTTACCATGCCACTGTATCTTCCTCTCGGTAAGTCCTTGCATATCTTGTGGCTACCCTGATGCAGGTGGTTTTTAAATAAATAAAACCATCAACATAAAGAAAAGGTTTCTTCAAGGTTGCTAAATATGCTGCTGCTGCTGACACAGAACCCTAAGGAATTGCGATGGAATATTGATACCAGGTAGCCTATGTGTCACTGTATTCAGCTACAGTAGTAGAGAATAAAATTACTATTCATAATGCAAACACTTTATCACTGTTCTTGCAAAAAAACTGCCGTGAACTTTGAGACCTTGAAAACTAATATGCGAGAAACAATAGTAGAGAGATGAGAAGTTAGAAAAGGTAATTATTGAGCTGTTGTTAGCTAAAAACCCTTTTGGGCCCCAGTATCTTGAAATAAAAAAAAAATTTAAAAAATAATTTTTAAAAAAAAGAGAGTTTGCTAGCTGGAGAGCTATCAGAAAAATGCATTTTAAATCAAATTGTTTTAGACCAGAGGGAATATGATTTCAGGTTTCATAGAACCCATAGAGTTTTTACAAACAGTATCAAGAGTTATGTTAAAATAAATAAAAATGTAAAGCTATTTCAGATAAAGACTTGCCTTTCCCCAAGGGAAATTATTTGGTGTTCACTAAAGCAGGGAGTGAGAGATGGTAGCAGGATAAGGAAAAGATGGGATCAACATCCAACATGCCAGGTTTGGGGTTTTTTTGACTAGAAGTAATCTGATCAATGCTCTGGTCATAAAACTCATAAAAGCAAGGTATAGGAAACAGTTTAGAATAGTTTTAGTTTGAAATGGACCTCCTTCAGTAAGTGGACTGTCTCTTTTTTCTAATGCCCAGCAGCGGTTCCCCCATTTTCCCAGTCCTTAGCTCGCCTCTGTACTGTCAGGCAGTATTTTCCCATGTCTTACTTTTCTTGAGGAAGGGAATAGCCAGGACATGGTGGCTGTGTGTGAAATGGAGCAAAGTTCACAGGCAGATTTGAATGGTAAAGGGAAATGTATTGTTTTAGCTGGAAAAAGAAGGCTGGCTCTGTGTAGGTGTTTCGCTGTCTTTTTTTTTTTTTTTTCCTTGGCCCAGGAAACCCTGAGGAAATGTTTTCTACATTTCCAGAAAGGGGTAGGTTGGTTTGTTTTTGTCTGGCCTGATTATCATCTCACAGCAGTTAGTGATAAGGGCCAATTTATTTGATTTTTTGGTAGACTTCTGGTGCTTAAGCGCATGCATAGAGGCTACATTTCAAGTGAGTATGTATATGCAAGACACAAAGAACTATTATCAGGAAGCCAGGTATTAAGAAGACAGACTGATGTTCCAGTATCTGAGGGAGTCTTTGTCAGGGAGTGTAGCATCAGGATGAGGGGTAATGGTTTTAAATTGAAAGATGGGAGATTTAGATTAGATATCAGAAAGAAATTTTTTACTGTGAGGTGAAGTGGTGAGGTTCAGGAACAGGTTGTCCAGAGAAGTTGTGGGTGCCCCATCCCTGGATGTGCTCAAGGCCAGGCTGGATGGGGCTTTGAGTAACCTGGTCTAGTGTGAGGTGTCCCTGCCTATGGCAGGGGGGGTTGGAACTAGATGATCTTTAAGGTTCCTTCCAACTCTAACCATTCTATGATTCTGTGATACTATGTTTTAAACACATGGTTTAAGCTGGGGAAATGTCAGTTTTCCACATTAATGCACTACGGCTAATACAGATGTCCAAGATAACCATTAATATTTTCTTCCCTACTATTACCTTCTGCTGGTTTGAAGTCTCTTTGTTCTATTTGATAACAGCATCTTGGTGCATTCAGTTTTTACCTTTGCCAATATTGCAAGTTGTAAGATTTTATTAGTGAAATGCGTAAAATCAGATCTGTAGCATTGATTAGATACAATTAAAATCTGCCTTGTAATACTTATGGCCTTAGGGACCATAGTGTGGATGGAAACATTGACAAATGGAAATTTTAATGAACCTCCAGTCAAAAATTAGAAGAGGAAATAATTTTTCTTGGAAGACAACATGCAAATCCTACTGTGAATACCATCTTGCAACCAGGGCTTCAGAAAGCTTATCAGGTGGACACAGTTTCTGATGTTGCATGCAAACAGAGAAAGAGTAAGTATAGAAGTCCTGTTCAGGTCACCGTCTTTATGTATCTTCACATATTTATTAATTTTCCATTTTTTAAAGAAGAAGAAAAAGGGATCCTCATTTTACTTCAAATTACAGATCCTCATTGTATTAAATTTCAAATACAAAGCATGCAAGCACACCACCACACTGAAATTATTTTCTATTTGTTAGAAGTAAGAAAAAAATAACCACTTTGATCAATTTGCTGCCTTGAAATGCCCTCTAATTTAACCATTATAGATTTATATTTGATAGTGTCTCCACTGAATGAGCCGCTTTAGAAATGAGGAATGTTTGTCAATTAATGCTCTTGTTACTTGTGCATCGTTTTCCTAAATAAAAATGTAGGCACTGAATTTCAGCAGATTATAGAACATATTATTATATGAATATTTGTATTCTTTTTAGTTAGATCGTATTTGAGAAGTATGTGTCCATGTCTGAATGTTGAGAATATCTTTATAACAACTTCAATAAAGCTTTAAATTAGAACTGCTGGAATACAATCAATATTTTAATGAATATACTGATTCTTGGATAAGATCGGTAGGCCTAGCGGGAGAGTATGAAGACTTTGTAATTGATAGTTGTCTCAAATCCATGCTAAAGCAACTATCAAGTTGATTAAAGAATATAGCAATATGTAATAAAATGGAATTTAGGTGTCTTTTCTCAGTTGCTCTTTCATGAATAGGCTTACTGTCAGATATGTCCATGAATAAACTATTGCTTGATATATATATATATGCTTTTAGGTTATGTTTGTTTTGCTTGAAAACTTCTATTCTAACAGATTCCCAATTATCACAGATATTGGTGGACATGGCTCGGAAACAAATGGGACTTGTCGGTGCTTATGCTTATCCAAGTGGATTAGTAACAATTGGAACAAGAGCACAGTCGTTGTATATTCACCCTTCATCCCCACCCTCCATGCTGCATAGTGTGCTGTTTTTTCTAATCTGCTAGGAGTTTTATTAACAAAGCATGCAGTCTTGGTAAATCTACTTAACTACTGAAGTACACTAACAGTGCTTTTGCCTTGTGCAGTAGCTTTACTGCTTTTTTCTTCTCTCACCCTGGTAAATAATGTTTTCTGTCATCTGAAAAGAGACAGAATTACGTGTGTACCCTAGCTGGTTTGTCTGAATATGTTTCATCATACCTGGCATATCCTGATGTTTCACTTTCTTCCTAGAACATATGTTTGTTGTGGAACAGGTTGTCCAGAGAACTTGTGGGCATTCATGGCCAGGCTGGATGGGGCTTTGAGTAACCTGGTCTAGTGTGAGTTGTCCCTGCCCATGGCAACGTTTATGGAACTGCATGATCTTCAATTCCTAATCCATAATTACTCTGCTTTAGACCAAGAAAGAATGAAATTGAGTAAATCCAAACTATTCAAAAACATTTTCTCCTGTATGTCAAATCTTGTAACTTGCCCTACCTTTCATGGTTTTTAGTATTTTACACTCAAATTTTCCCTTTACAGAATAGACCATTGTGCATCAAGTAGCCTGGAAAAACACAACCATAATTAATTTATCTATATGGTCATTGTATCTATTTTATTATGGCTTTAAATAGAGATTAGATGTACTTAAATGAAAAGAGAAAATGTAGCTGTATTCAAATGGCCTGAATTCTACCGGTGTTTCTGAACCTGCTGTTTCCTAATTGTATTTTGATGGCTCCCATTTTATCTCAGCAGTTTATTTAGAGCATCTGGATTGCTTTTTAGAGGCTCTCAGGAAGTGTTGACCTTTCTCTATTGACCAGAAATGTGAATTTACTGCAGTATTTCCCAGGGTGAAAAAATAGGAATATTGTATTCAGCTGTGAATACATTTTTATAGGTTGTCTTGAGTATTGCATCCTCTGGACAGAAACTTTAAAGTGATGCAGATATGTTTTAGTGAATTAAGAGAATTAACCACTGTAAGGGGGCTTAGGGTTACTTTATTCTGTGTCCACATGTTAAAATACACCTCTATTCAAACCATTCAGAGTCCTGTTTGCTATTCAACTATAACTTTATCTTTGTAGCTATTGTGGGTCTATAAAGCAGTTGTACCTTGTGACAATGTGTGTCTGTGAGCTGCATAGGATGAAGTGGATCTGCCAGGAGGTACCTAAAGGAAAATTGCTGGTAGAAAACCTTTGTTTCAAGGGTGGGATTAATGTAGCAGTAGCTTAAAGTCATAGTGGGCTACAATTCCATTTAGGTACTGTATGTTTAATTTGTTTCCTTTTAAATTTTGTCCAGGCTTTGTGCAAGGCAAAGGTATGTTATTCACAGTAAGAGTAACCTGAATTTTGCATGTAGGCTTATGATACTGTATTTAAAGAAACAATTGTAGTCTTCAGGGAAGTATGGTAACTGCCGGTGTATCCATACATGAACCATTGAGGGTGGGGATGCAGAGCTCCTTGGCAATAGAGATCAGGTTGGGTTACTGAGATGTGGTAGGTTGCAACAGCTAATGAACATTGCCTGGCAGCTGGATGGAAATGTCCCGGACTCTGGGATCAGTAGGTAATTTTGATACAGAATATCATAGAAGACAAAGAAGGGAATTCGCAATGTAATAGCATGTAAGGGAAATAGGTATAACTATTTGCCAGTGTATTCAGTCCTGTTTGAGGACAATTTCTTTTCCAGCTACTGCATTTTTTCTCTTTTATTTTTGATGTTATTCCCAATACAGTTTCTGTTTAAAATTATGATTTGTCGAAACAAGAGATGCTCGTGTCGAAGGTGGTCATTTTGACTAATTCCTGAGGAGGGGAAGATTTCTGGAGAAAGCACTTCAGAATTATTTAGAGGTCTCATCTAAATTGTATTGTGTTATAAGAATATTTTCTTAGCGTGATTTAGAAAAATGCTCATTGTTAGAGTTTTAGCCTTTGATTTGGTATGATGCACTCTTATTTGTTTTTTTCTCTTTTGAATGGTGTAAGAAAAGATGACTATTAAGACATTAGTTCTTTTGATTCTGAGTATCTGTCTCTAATACATTGAGCCTTTTTAGCTCATCAGTACCTTTTCTTGTAGTGCACACACATCAGGAGAACATCTGGTGTTTATGAACATCATATTTTTGAGTTTTAGCTTATGCTTACATGTGGTCTTTTGTTCAGATATTTCACTAAACCATTGTTAGTAAGTAAAATGTTTGTTTTTCTTCATAGTGCTGTGGCTACATGTGTGTAGATACATGAACTGCCTGGATTTAATCTGCACACAAGAAGCACTCTACTTAAATTAGCGATGCTTACTTCTTTGGAATCTACTTTGATTTTCTGCATATTTCACAAATGAATGTAGGCATATTCTGAATGTAACTAATTCACTTTAATAACTAGGGACAGTATTAAATAATCAGAGTGTATGTAGCTATGTAATATTTTTGTAAACTTTCACTTGCTTTTAAAGGAAAGTGTCAGATAAGAATGCACTCATTTAAAAAAAAATTGAAAGCATAGAAAAGTTTATGTTACATATGCTTGTGTAGTAGAAAAAATAAAAGACCTATTCTTTATGTAGTAGTTGAGAGAAAGAATAATAGGAATTTGGGCCACATTCAAAACAAATCTCATCCACCTCACTTCATGTTTAAAGTCCTTGAAACATGCCTGAATATTCCTTGGAGGATGCTAACCTTTTGGCTAAAGCAAAACTTGCAACTATGGTCTATAATACTTTTGTCCACAAATCAGAATGCACTTTACAAAAAGCAATCAGTAATTCTTTGTGCAGATATGACTTTTTAATAATACTTTAGTTAATCATATGAAAGAAAATAATAATGATAGGAGGTCATATGGTATACAAATGGGCAACTGTATTCTCCTTGAATTTTTCAAACCTACTGTTTGCTTGAAAAGCATTGATTTTCTAGGTGTTATTTTAATTATCCAAAATGTTATAAATAATAAAGCTAGCCACTAAAACATTTTTTAAATATTTTGTTTTCAAAATTCACACCTAAAAATATATTTTACTGTTTACAAATGTATTAAAAATGCAGGATAATTTTTACTACCTAACTTGACATAGTACTTATCATGCATAACACGTTTGTGTATAAAACGATGATTTGTCAAAAGAAGAGATATTCATGTGGAAGGGGCTGAAGGGTGCAGATTTTTTGAAGAAAGCATTTTAGAATTTATTTAGTATTAAAATATGTAATGTGAAAATAACTGTAGCTGTATGAGAGTCCAAGTAACAAAATTATAATACTGAGTTATAATGAGTCATGTTTTTAAGGTAAGTATTACATCAGTAACATTTCCCATGCATAGAGGAAGCAGGCTTCAATTCATTATCTGGTGCCCAAATACAAAAGCAAACAGATGAGGGGAGAGAAACAATGGACTCTGCATGATTCAATGTGAATCAAGCAAAAGCAGTAGTTTATTAATCAGGTCCCACTTTTATACAATTTTTAACTTCCATGCATGCAATCATGCATTATTTGATTGGGTGTTCCACTTTGTCTATGCGGCTTGCACATGCCTAAGCTAATACACTAACTGGCTGCTATTCTTAAACTTGAAAGCCTTCTTTCTCATTTTCTGCATGGTTCACCGCTATCTTCCTTGTTTTCTGGCTTTCGATTATCTCCCAAGCTTGGTCTCAGGGCTGGTGCACAAAGTGTGTTCTCCTGCAGGAATTGAGTCTCCACAGACAGACAACCAAAGAAGTTCTTCATAAAACCTGCTTTTAAATAACTATATTTTTTGAGTCATGCTATCCCACTTTCTCTTGTTAAACATAGTTCAATAACATTTTAATTACTTGGAATTCGTACACCTCGGAAAGAAGCTCCTTGCTTGTTTTGATTATACCTTGGGACTGAACTTGAATTCACATTTTCTTTAATATCTCAGTGTTACTCTTAACTTGCATGTGGCATACATTACCCTTTTGGGAAATAATGTTGAAAATGTTATTGATGGAGTTTGGATCTAAAAATCAATTTATATTAAACTGATGTGAAAAGAAATATATTGAAACAGGCATGCACAAGAAAGCATGATTTTTTCAAAAGATCTGTTCAAACATTTTTTTTTTTTTAACAATGACAATGTCTTAGGCAACAGCCTACATTACTACCAACATTCTGAGTTACTCTGATGAATTTCTGATTTCTTTCCTTAAGTTCTTTCCATTCCAGTTTGATTTTGGTCTAGAAGTATTGTCAGAGTGAGCGAATGAGTGATCAAGATATTCCTCAGAAAAAAACCTTCCTTAGTATAAATTCCTTATTGCCTTTACAGATTCACTTTGTACATATGTACTTACATCACGTTGGAAAGATTAGACGAGATTACCAGCTTTCCTCTCCATCCCTATTTTAGCCTGTTTTTTTCCTTAGTAGGTTAACACAAATTTGTGGATGTAAATACCAAAATCATTCCTGTAAGTGCATGTTTTCTGTAGAGAGATGGAAAATAGGAAGAAGTTGTGGGAACATTTATGCAACACAGGAGGCCTAATCTTTGGGAAGTGCAGAGGCAAATGGAGGCAAAAAGAGTAAGGATTAGTAAAGTGATCCATTTAGAGAATATAGCTTAATCACAGACTGTATTTCTGAAGAATACAGAAAATCAATGCATGAACTTTATTGAGAACATTGAATTTAGTCCAGAACCATCATTATCTAACTGTATGTTCTGATGTGATTGATGGGGAGAACATGAAACCGGTTCTGTGCTTGGTTCACTGATAATGCAGGCAACATTGCCATCTCTATTGTAGTGAATCATATTTGTTGAAGTAATCCATGTAGCATGTGTGTGTTTCTGTGCCATATGTCTACATGGATGAGATTCTAAAAATATATGAATATTATGGGGGATCCATTGCTATAGTTAAACTTCCTTTGCAAATATCGATGTAATTGGAAAATTCAGTAACTGCAACGCAGGTATCGATTCTGTATCTTACCTAATATGGTTAAGCTTGTTTTTATAGCTCAGATGTTTAAATTGCTTACAAAAGGCAAGATTGAAAGTTAGAGGAAGGGTTAAAAAGAGTATTGCTCTATTAATTATAAACAGTAATGCAGAATTAAGAATTCTTTTGGAAATGTACATGTACAGACAAAGGATTTTTTGTTTAATAAAGTGATTAATAGGGTTTTGCAGATAGTACACTCAACAATATTAAATAATTGAATTTGTATGCAATATAAATACCAGGTTGCCATGACATTATAGATACTTCAAAGAAGCTTTTGGTACCGAAACTGCAGCTGTTAAGAATGTGCAGTCTAAACAGAGATTGTGTTATTGTTTTGCAGATGACAACAATGAATTTTTAGAACCTTTTTAATTAGTTTTTTTTAACACTTTCTAAAGTAAAATGTCAAATACAAGTAAATTAAATATAACAAAACAAGTTAGAAATATGTGTATGCACACAAACACTAATAAGGAAGAGCAAGGTTATAAGGAACTATGACTCGAACATACAAAGAATTAAAGGACAGACTCATAAATTGTGTTATTAAAAGACAATTATTTTCTTTCCCATCTGTGGAGTAAAATGAAGAGGACCCCATTTTCTGGGAAAAGAGTAATTGCAGAAACTCACAGAGGGCATGAGGCTGAAGAACCAAAGCATTGTAGCATGCAATTTTATGCATCTCTTGGTTTAGAAATCAAATAATTTATAAACCCTTTAATGCCTGGTTGGAAACAACATAATGACAATCATGCAAGAAAATAGTTTTATTATTTTTTAACCCAGACCAAATCTTTCTCCAACACCATTTTAATATGGTATCATTTTACAACTGTAAAAAAGGTGATTTTGCATATTCTGGAGGTCAGACCTCTGATGGTATAGTTTTGGTCTTCTCAAATGTGCTTTCATTTCTAGCACTTCCCAAAAAAGCACTTGCCAGCCCAGGGCTTCCCAGGAGCTATATGCCTGTTTAGCTTAAGACAGACTTAATTTGGCTGATGAACCTATAACATATATGGTCTTGGGAACATCAGAATTGAACCAAGGATGATCCTTTGCCTTTGGTCAGCTCAAGGAATACTTTCCCACAGCAAACATCTTAAGCTTTGTTGTTGTTAACTTATCATCTCAGTGTCCTCCTTTCAGATCTCGTCATGTGCAAACATGTGCCTCAGGCAGAGGCATTTCTGTGAAATGTGTTGATGTGCTGGCTGTGAATACCGTTGAGGGGTGTAACACACATCCTTCTCACAGGCTGCAGGTTCTTGGGGAAGATTTTAAAAATATGAACCCTTCTCCTCTCATCTCTCTAGCTGAAATGTGAATTAATATGCATGAATTGTATTAAAATATAAATTATGATGCCGTAATCCAAAGGCAGTTATCAGAGATCAGGACAGTCCAGGAGGACCACACCTTTTGCAGATGTCCACCTTTATAAAGGTGGTTGTTCTGAACTGCCTGTGGAAAAGGTTCATGGCTCAAACTTAACACTTAATGTTGGAGCATTGGTAACAGCATGGCAAATCTTGGTGAAAGGCTTCACTGGAGGGGAATAAGGATTCCTCTTGGAAATAAACCCAGTGTGACTCAATTGATCTTCATCCATGTACAAAGATGTGTCTCCTGCTCCAGTTGGAAGTCAGATGTCCAGATGCTTATTGTACCCAGGGAGCCCATCCAGTTCAGATCTGCTCACTGGATGCTAGTGAGTGTGAGGGCCCTTCTGCCAAGCCCTGCCACCATCCTGGGGTTTCCCAGACTGACAACGCCTGCAGGTCAGGGAGACTCTCTCTGTCCTCTGTTTGAGCTCACTGTGGTGACTCTCCTTCCTGAGAGCCATCAGGATTTCTTTGCTTCCTCTCTCCTGGATGTCTGGAGAAGCAGTACATGAGATGCGTGTGATGTTTGGGACTGATGCAGGTGATGCTAGCTCCTGCCTGCTTTGACAGTCCTTCTCCATAGTCTGCTCCTCCTGGCTTCTACACCTACATCTTCTCTGTCCTATTGCTCCTATTAGCACTCTCTGCAAGAAAACAACTTTCCCTGCTGCTGAATGTCACGTACTGATGGTTTTCTAGTTAGCAGCTACCCGATGCTGCTGTATTTGCACACCTCATCTACATAGTTTGCTAATTGTTAGGTCACTTATGTGACAGCTCAGCTGAAACAGACAGGGAGGAGTGACCTGTGATGGAAATCACACCTGAAGACATGCTTCATGCTGGCTGGAGAGGCCTAGCATTTTGCCTGGACTGGTGTCTACCTAGTATACTGTCTGTGCTTCTGGTAGTGTTGTATGATTGATACCAGATGGGCAAATTCTTTGCAGAAGGCTTACCTCTTGTGGGGAGCAATGGCAGTTTGTAGTCTGTGTTCAGCTGTAATTTGAGTAAGATGGGGGTGCACAGGCATGAGGTTCTTCTGGGACAGACCAGCTGAGATAAGCACAGATGAAGTACAGAAATTTATTTAGGCATGGATTAGCTTCATCTGTTCCTTCAGTCTACTATTTTTTCATTCTCTGTATAAATAAATCCTGGTTTTGCTCCTGACATCTGCTTATGTCTTATTGTTAACTAAGTAGCCCAGAGGCTCTTACAAGGCCCCTTCTTAAATAAAGCTGAATTTCTTTGCAGTTTGTAAAGATGCTGGTGGATGGTCTCTCCTTTAACACCACTTTTTGGCATTTTCATGAAAATTTCTAGCAGCCTTGACCTTCAGCAGTTCATCTCTAACTTCCTCAACTTGGAGGCTAGAACTAAAAGCTGCTTCCTCTGAAGTTGTTTCTTTAGTGGCAGCTTAACTTTCGACAGAGCCGGCTGTTATGAGTACCTCTCCTTGGAGAAGTTCTTTTTGGACAGACAAATCACAACAGCTACAGCTGAAATCTTTGTCCTCTAACTGATAGTTAATCTAAAAGGAAGCTTTTAATTTTATTTTTTTTTTTGAAAGATCTTTCCCTAAAAGACGTGTGCTCATTCATTGTCCTAGACACACAGGAGCACAGTCAAGATGCAAGGGATATGATTTAATTAGGTTTCAGCTGTATTAACCCATCTGGGAAGTATCCAGCACTAATTCAAACGGCAGGTCATGATTTTTCTCCGGTGGAAGCCAGGATTGCTTCCTGATTAATGCTGTTGTCCACCTGTTGAGGAACTGGCCTGATACCAAAAGCCTTGCATACCACCTGGGTGCTGGCACTTTTAATTACTGATCCAGCCGCTTTCTGTGTTAGGGTGGAGAGAGGGAGGGAAAAGCATCATGATGGTGCTGTGAAGATTAGATTTGTTATTTTGTCTTGAGAAGTTAAAAAAAAAAAATCAAACTAATACTCTTTCTTAAAAGCAGCCACTTGTCATTGCTTTATTAGAATGCTTAGCAATATGTCCCAACATCTAAAAATAAAAGCCAGTCTATGCCAACTTTGCTGTAGGGAGATTACACAATAAATGAAACTAAAACCAAGGTCCTGATCATATGTCTTTGGCAGCCTGGAGCCTGTAAGCAGAAAGTAGACATCTCCTTACATGTCTGCTTTTTCCCTCTGTGTAGCACAGCAAGTAACTGCTAGGTGTTTGTTTCCCCAAAAGTAGTCATCATTCTGTTCCTGTGGTTCCTGCAGCCCTGCAGCTGCTTCTGACTGAACATTTCTCTTAAATTAAGTAATTTCAACAGATGCTAGTATGCTTGAAGCGTGTATTGGTAACTGATAGAAAATACATGAAAATTACATATTTTGTGGGCAATAAAAAAGACCTGGAGCAGACAGTGGCTGTGAAAGAGATCAGTTAGATCTTACCATAGTTTTGCTAAATTAAATAAAAATTTCAAATAGAACTGAACATTCACTAACCTTCATAGGGTTTAGGCATTTTATATTGGCTTGAATTACATGGCCACTTTTTATATATTTATGAAGAAAAACTTGTTCTTTCCCAAATTAACATAGATGATGTAGCCTTACACAAAACATTTTAAAGGACAAGCCATATTTCCTATTGGTACAAAGTTTCAGTTTAAGTAATAAAGACTGTTGATTTATGGAACAAACTCAGTGGAATTCCTGTAATGAACATGTTTGCTTTCTACAGAACTGTTGTTTAGGAAATATTTTGGTTCATTAGAGATAACATCTGGTCAGCTGTAAGAAGTTTTTCTTACTTCAAAAATTTTTTTTTTAGGAAAGTCTTTGCTAATGTAGATATTTCCTCTGGCAACTGACTCTAAACGGAGGATAATGATTCATCTGTCAAGGGAAATGTTGTACGCATTCAATCTCTTGCCACCAAAGTTATAAGGATTTCACGGAAATGCAAAAAGAAAGGAATATAGCAGATGACTTCAGGCTTGTTTAATGCTCTTTCTCTGCTTTTTCAACTCTAGGCATATGAGAATCTTGTATGTTTAGCTTCTAGCATTGATACATATTTTAGCAATTCAGTATACAATTGGTTCTGCTAAAAATCCTATCAACCCTTCTGTTATACATATCATTTTCTGAGGACATTGTTTCATTTATTCTTCTGTTGGAGCTAACATGCCCAAGATAATATTGCTGGTCTCACACAGGATCTTGTCACATACCTGCCTATGCCTGTTGCTGGAAAACTTAGCTTGGTAATTGGAGAGATAGGTACATCAGTTTTAATTTTTAATCTGTTTCATCCATTGAGATTTAGCTTTCCATTCAGTGATCTTGCATGTGATTTCAAAGGTACCTCACTTCAAGAATACAAAATTTTCTGTCAATTAGTTTTCACTGATCCTAAAGATTTGCGTACTATTGAAAACTGAGATTTTTTTGATATATTTTACACTTTGCTCTTTTTGCTGGTGTTAGTTTCAGCAGCAATTTGATTTTTTTTTGTCATGCAACAGCTTTTTTTTTTCTTTTCTTTTTGTAAGGTTTCTTTAGCCCAACACAATTGTAATTCAGTCTTCTGCTAGTTTTCATTGCTAGATTTTTTTCACTTACTGTCACTGAATTGGTGTTATAGTGGAAAGGATTTCATTTTATATTCAATAGCAGAGTCTTTTTATTAAGTAGAATAATTTGTATGTATACGTGTATTATAAATAGATACATATTCAGGTAAAAGTATTATGAGAATGTTATTAAAATAGCAAAGTAACTCACTTAAAATGTAGGAAATACCAGCATGAAGGTTTTTCTTTGCAAGCTTAATTTGCCTTTCCATGTATGTTATTTTCGTTAATTGGATAATGACTGTCTATTTTTCCCTTTCAGAGTCCATGCACAGGGCATATGTTACTGTACGTGCAGATACTCACAGTATTGCCACTATCATCTCACAGACATATAGGGTGGTGCTAGTTTAAAAGTCAGGAGCTACAGCTTTGTATGGATCAGAGATTCCGCTCTCTGGGGGGTCAAGTGGTTGTGTTAGGAATGAAGGAACTCAGTGGGGAGCCTGGCATGTTGTCTGTAGGGCCGCACCTGTGGGGCTAGATTCACAGAGAAGCACTCCTGTCTGAAGGAATGGCAGTGATTTCACCCACTTTGACGTGTTTCAAGGTTGACGAAATGACACTTGCCACTAGGGAACAACAAGCAAGCAACTCCAGTGGAGAATCTCTAAGCAAGTTGATGCTGCCCTCATTTTAGAGGTGTAGAAGTGAGTTGCTGGGAGTTTAGATGGAAAATTTGGGGTAGAAAAATTGGTAAGTCATGGAACAGGCTTGTCTGGAGTAAATGATTTTGTACACTTAAAGAACTTCCCTCCTGGTCTTGCAGTGTAACTGTCTTTCAGTGTAACTGAATAGTCAGTTTGACCAAATCACTACCTCTCAGAGTAAGCACCCTGAGAAATGAATTAATACAGATGATAACTTCAATTTATATGCTTACCCACTATTAAGTGTTGGGTTTGTGGGATAAAGTCTAGGTTTCTGATGTAGCACTGGACTGTATTAATGTTCTCAGCAGTTAACAGCACAAAAGTCCATACGTAAGATAAAATGATGTCAGTAAATTATTCTCCTTCATATGCATTTCTTGATATCTCAGGACCAAGAAGCAAGTTTTCCCACTGAGACCAAACCTATGTCTTAGGTAACAAAGGAATGATATGACTCTTGAAACCCTGTGAAATTCCAAAATCTGGAACAGACATTTGTCTGTGGTAAATCTCTCTTACCATCTCTTGTCTGCTGGTACTCTTGGCCTTGTTCTGCCTCTGATTTCTGCTCCCTTCCTGTGTTCCTGTCAACTTTGTCTTTATGATTCCAGTCCCATCCTTTCCCTACTCCATCTGTTCCTTAAATTTACATGATTTTTTTTTTTTAAATATATTCCCTCTTGATTTTGCAATGGAATAGAATTGTTAAAATGCAATAGAAAAGCATAGGATTTTTCCTTGTAATTTTCTGCTCTACTAATAATTTCTCAAAGCAAAATTCAGATGCTGTTTTCCAGTTCTAATCCGTATTTATCAATTTTCATAGTAGAGCTATTGCTTTGTGAGCTTTACAGTCTTACCACATTGATATTTGATGTGCCTCTTTCTATTCTTCCAGAAGATAACTTTCCAAAAGCACAACCATACAAAAACTTAAGAAAGATATGCTAGTATCCTTTTGAAGAGTATTTTACTTGGCTTGTCCCTTTTAATATTGATGAGAAACTTTTCCGCCTGGAAAAATTGGTTTATCACTAAGTCCATAGTGAAACAAAATATGCTTAATTTTGCTTTGGAGGTTTCAAACATCTCTCCTTCACGGCATATGCTACATTGTAAAATAGTGTGTTGTAGGTATCTCTTTTCATTTTTTCTGTTTCAGAGAACTTGACGTTCTCCCACTGAGGAAAAAAACAATACACCAAACCCCTTTTTAATTCCATTCAATAGAGAGCAAAAAACAGGCAATCTTTTTTTTTATTTATTTTTGTTTTTCTTCTTCTTCTTTTTCTGGAAATGTTTTGATATCAGATACAGTGGACTCAGTATTCTGTCAAGAAGCATAAATATGGCAATCAACCTGAGATATTTTTGAATTATACTTACGTATGTGAAAAGGGTAAGATTTTCCTACACATACTATTAAATAAACATGGATATCGCAGATGTTTCTAGTATTTGTGTAAGTTCATACTTGTAAGCTTCTTTTAATTAATATATATTACTAATTAATTTGAGGAAAGATTTAAGTCTTTAAATACATAATTAAAATGAGGATCAAATATACCTGACTTCTGGCTCTTAAAAATTATGCATACCGTGTTTCCCTAGTAGTAATAAGCCATAAAGAGCTCTGTATTAGATGCAAAATTTTCCCACACAGTACGTGCATGTAAGAAGTAGAACACTATATAATCCTGAATAAAAACATGATGATTGAAGATTATTTAATGATAGCATGAAGGAAATAAAGAGCAAAGGTACATGCTCTGCATATTCTTTATTTTGCTAAGACTTAGAATACAACCTAGAATTCCTGCTTCCTGCTTCAGGCGTGCAGGTTCTTTTCTGCAGCTGTTTTTCTTTCCCCAAGCAGATCAGCAGTTTATTGCTTATAGTTGCATGGTGTATCCATTTCTTGTACAAGGGAGGATTAGTAAAAGCAGTTGATGCTACTTTTTGTTTGTTCAGGGGTTTCTGGTCTTCATTATTCTTCTATCTACTTTGAACTTGTGCCAGTAGTATACAATAGGGTGTTACATGCTTGTCAGGCAAGTTACTATACTAATTTGTGAAACAGTTCTAAGTAGGATTATCAAAAGAGGACTCAGGAGTGGTTTTGGTGTTTGGTTGGTTTTTTTGTTTGGTTGGTTGGGCTTTTTTTTCCTTTTTTTTCCTTCCCCTGGCTAAATCTTTGCTATAACCACTGTGGGTTTTTTTTTTTCATATTAGCCAGAAAAATCAGGAATGATGTGCTAAGAGTTGAGGATTCAGCTTTGGCAAGATGAATCCTGGTGTGTGCTTCAGAAGGTTCATTGCCTTTTTATAAGAAGCCTTTCAGTCTGTTTGAAGTATTTAAAATCATTTATTTTCCTTTAGAAATACGTTTTGCTGCTGAATTGCATTATATAGAAGTGAGTCGATTTATTTAAATGACTATTCTGCATGTTGGAGATAAAAATAAATATATAAATAAATTAACAGTTTCAGACATCTGTGACAGAATTTTTAAATGAAACAATAGGAATAGCTAAACTTCAAAAATTGAGAAAAGTAATACATGCTCACCTTTTAATTCTTTATGTTTAAATATAAAATGCTACTTCAAAAGGCAAGAGTAAATCCCACACCTTTGGAGATTTAAATCATTGGTTTGATTTTAACCATGTCAGTTGTTTGAGTTAATTAGTTTAATTTCCTGATTTCTATTTAAATAAATGCAACTGTAATATAGTTGCAATTATTCCTGAGCAGCCCATGCTGCTGGAAACTACCTTGCCGTGAGAATGTTGTAACAAAAGGTTGGCACCTTAAACAAAATCAGGCTGGTTTTGTTTAAGTAAAAAGTTCATATCTTCCTCCTGAATTCAGTTCTGTGGGAGTTTGTACAAAGACAGACTTCAACAAGTGCCCAACCTCAGACATCAGAGGAAATCTGCACATTAAGAGAAAATACCTAAATATTCACAGCTTTAGATAATGGGACAAAGCATTTAACTTTGCATTTTCAAGAATTTTGAGGAGGTTAGAGGGTGTTTGTAGTTTGACATCCAAGAACACCTGAACTGTCTCAGAACGAGGTTTGGAGACTCAATTCTGACAGTAACAGAGATATGTGAAAGTAGTGTACTATGTATACTAGTTGGCCCTGATAATGAGTGTAGGTTGTTGGTTCAGGCACAATGTTTTACCAGTAAAAACCATTTTTATTTAGAAGCTGTGATGATGTGTCTGCGCACTCCCATGCTATGACATTTCACTCATCAAGAGAGAGTTGACTCGTAAACAGCTTTGTGTAGTATAATGCAGGCCTGTCCTAAAGATAGAGGTATGTTGCACCTGAGCATCCAAGTCCGTTAGGAATTTGGCTTTTATCCATTTTCTCAGGAGTTGCCCCATCCACTGTTTCTTCATCAGTCTTTTTGCTGCTGATGTTTCATTAGAAGGAACTTTCTATCTCTTGTTAATTTCCATCTAGAGATCCTTTTTCAATTTATGAATGAGATAGGCAACTAGAAACCTACAGCAGATTCTGTTGCTCTATGTTGGTAAGTGTGTTTTCCTGCACTCTTAAGAAATTCATGTACACGCACAGAGATCTAGTCCAGAATATGTCTGATAGTGTTGTTAGCAGATTCATTTTTCTTGTTTTCCTCCTTATTTTCTCTTAAGCCATAGAATAAGATCTCAAGAGAAGCTTTTTCTGCATCAAATATCTTTTTTAGCAAACTACTGTCTGCCTTTAATCCTGCAATATGTAATTGTAACTAAAAATGTGATCAATAAGTTTTTGATATGTTCAGATAAATACAGTAGGATTACTTTTCTCCTTTCCCTCCTGAATTTGATTCAAATTGTTTCGATAACTCCCCTCTGAAAGGAAAATATCTTCTGGAAGCGTTTTCAGGCCTGATATATTATGTAGGTACAAGCATCTGAAGATAGAAGATTTGCATAACCCCAAAGCTGTATTTCAAGATCTCTATCTATTATCTGTCAAGTGTAGAATAAGCAGTACTAATGTCATTGTTGATTCTGACTTAAAGCATCTATGTAATGTTTATATTAATTCAGTGTAATACAAATTTTTCTTTTTAAATTCAAGGCAGGAATAGGATTTGACTTCCCCTGCTACCCTATTTTCCCTATTCAATTTTCCCTATTCCCTAAAAGTCTTTTCCTTTTGCAACATACATGAATGTAACAAAATGTAAGGAATATACAGTCCATACTTTTTCCTTATTTCCATTGCTTTCTGTATCTTCTATTCCATACAAAGTCATTTTGCCTCTTATTATCTTAAAGGTATTTTTAAATTTAAAAAAAAAAGAGAAAAAAATAAATAGTTTTCATAAATGTAAAGGTGCAACTAAAATTCAGAAGAGTTGAGTTTTAATCAAATATTGTTATATCATTTCTTACAAGTCAGTTGCTTGGAGCCTTTCTTTCAATCAACTCTGAGGAGGAAGATTTAAATTTTTTTTTTAATACACTGAATTATGCAAAAATTTTTCTGGGCTGCCAGCTCACACTGCTGGCATAAAGATTATTGTTTGGATGTCTTGAATTAGCTGCTTAAGTCTATGAAAGAATAACCTGAAGTTGGGTTTTAATAGAAACGGTTATTTCTGTTTACTAGATCATTTTATCTAAACCACAGTTGCAAAAGGCTTAAGGCTAACAGGAAGAACAAATATTATTACTAAATGAGCTGATACAATTGGGAGGAAAACGTGCAGGCAGGTTTTCAGGCTTTTTTCCTTACCTACGATAGTGAAAGGATTATGGCTGAAGTCAGGTGAGAGCAACATCTCCCTTGTCTGTTTTATGCCAGTTTATGAAATATGATTAGTAGTGGAGACCGTCATCTTATGTCTTAAACGCAGAGGAGAACAGGACTGAGCTTATGATTAACTGTTATTGTTTACCCTTTCACAATTCATTTCAAACTGATGTGCAAGGAAATGAAAGAGGACTTGGTGGGCGTAAACCAGCCATTCCCAAAGGGCAATGCAATGACAACCCAACCACCACCTCTGGCAACTAATCACAGGAATCTGGCAGAAATGAGCGTCAAAGGCTCTGTGTCTGGCATAGAAAGGATGTTTGTCCAGCAATGCTGAGCACTGCTGAGCAGATTAGGTTGTGGAGAACTGAAAATTTTAATCCAAATAAAAATGAGCACCTACCTGTGAAGCATGGGAAACTGTGGCATAAATATTTTAAAAAATAATAGAAATAAGAATACATTTTGCAAATGTTGCTTGGGAGGATTTATCTTCAAATTTAATGAGAATTTTCTTACTTCCTATTTCTGTTCTTTTAGGATAATGTTAGATATAAGTATTGGAAAACATGAAAGAGCATATGAAAAGATGTCAAGATGTAACTGTCTTTCCTGTTACATTTAAAGATTCCAAACAAAGTTGTGTGATTTTCACTTGGAGCAAGTGAGCATGCCTTCAGATGCTTTCTTTCACCCCTGCTTTATCTGCTTTTGTTTTCATTCCTGCACTTAAGCTCTGAGCATTACACTGAATGATGATAAATTGCAAGCTTTCCGCTACCCTGTTCCTATATACCACTTACTGCTTCAGAAGATTTTATTTTTAAAAAAAAAAAAAAGAAGCAAAACACATTTTGTTTTCCAAGAAAGGTCTTCTTTGCCTCACTTGCCCTTCTCCAAAAGCTTGTATTGAGCAGCACTGAGTGGAATTGAATTACACTTTTAACTTCTGCAGAGTGTCATGCAAATGCTTAATACTACCTAGAGCTGTGCTTACTTAGCATTGGTTCTATTAATAATGGTGTGAAAATAACAGCACTATAATAAGGAAAGCCATAAATGCTGGCCTAATAATTATATGCTACCATCTAGTTTATGGCTTTTATGGAAACTGCAGTTAGAACGTTATGAAGAATTATACAGATCTTTAATTGCATAATCCTTTAAATTATGCAGTCTGTGAACAATTTTTTTCCCAATGCTTCATACTACAGCAGTTAATTTTATATCCCCATAGCTCTGGAAACCAAAGAGTTTCTTTTAACAAGCCTATGTTTTGGTATCAGCCAAGTTCTGAGGTTTTCTGATTTATTTTTTTTTCTTGAATCTTTCTTTCATAACTAAGTTCTGATATTGGTTACATGCAATATTACCCTCAGTTTTAATTTTCAAAGACATCAAGGCTTCCTACTGGCAAGAAATTACATATTGCTTGTGGAGAGAAGGAGGGATTGAGTGAATGGTTGCACAGTAGGTACCAGCATCTGATACTGAGGGCATATCTCTGCCGTTCTAAGCAGCAGGCAGCTCCTCAGATAAGAACTCCAGGGTTAGATTCTTGTACATTACCACTCCAAAGGCGACCTCCCTAGTTTATATGTGTATCTCATAGCCTTGAGCTAAGTGAGTGCTTCTCTTTTTTTTTTTACATTCAGTGACCAAAACCCAGCAGGATAGGATACCAAGAAGGCACAAATACCACATTTCAATTCTGAGTTATTTTCTGTGCTGGGAGTTCCAGTGCTTTTCGAGAATGATCAAAACATTGACCTATCCACTGACTTTCATAATGGCATGTTGTGGTTTGAGAAAGTGGTGTAAGTGTAAGCAAGCTGTGGTACAAAGGAATTGTACTGGCATCCTTAGGAGGGTTTCTGCCATGAGATACCATCACCTGATCTATAATGACCCCCATGAAAAAAATCAAAAAGGTTTTTTTTTTTCCAATACTGATGCTTATTTAGATGGCAAATGTTTGTAGCTTGGAGATTACCAAATGTGTGCTTTGGTTTGAAAAAAAGGTTTATAAATTCTGATACATATTTTCATATTAAGACCTATATTTCATACCTGTATAAGAAGAAAAATTTGCATTTGCTTACCTTTCTGAAAATGTTACCTGTGCTTTATTTGGTATGGGTTTCACGGTTAGTCAATTCTGCAGATCCAATTCCCAGAGAGGACTAGGGGTCAGTCCAGGGCTAAGCTCATGCACCTTTCTGGGAAAGAAAACAATCATTAATAAGCAAAATCTGCATTACATTAAAAGTATAACCTATTGTGCAAACTGGGTAAATTTTTATTATACATCGGCCTAGATTTTTGGATACAATATAAATATCTTTTGCATCCAAAAAGAGCCTGAAAAACTGTATATCCAGTGTGTATCAGTGAGAAGTAAACAAAGAAGGTCAGAGGGACTGAAGATAGCTTATATATTTTTTTTTAAAACTTCCCAAGAAAATGTGATTAGATTACATGAATTCTCTTAAGAATCTGTTCATCTTTCTTTCCCACCTTATCAATTATGCATACAAGTGCCTGCAAGTATGTATACTTTCTGTACTGAGAAAGTGACCTGGAGGATATCTACATTTTCCTTGGGAAAAGAAGCTAAAACCAAGCAAATATAGTATAACTCAAAATGTTTCATACTTCACTGATTGAATGCTGATTTACTTAGCTTTAGATGATGGGGAGGAGTAGTCACTGAAAATATACTCAGTCATGAAGGACTGCAATGACAAGCAGCAAAAAAGAAAAAATAAAAGATTACAGAATAATATTGCTTAAATGGATTGTCCTCTGCCTTAGCAGCTATGGCCAGCCTTTGCCAACAAACATTTTCAATCACAGTACAGGAAGAAGGAAAATCCTTTTAGTTATGTTCTGAATTCATTGAACTGGGATTTCAGAATACTATATTCACATCTCGGTCTTTTTTTTCTGGAGTAAAAAATAGTCTTCCCTAGAATATCACTTCTGTGTTGTTTCTTCATTGTGAAATGATGGACCAGGATTTTTAAACAGCTGAGGTTAGAAAAATGCCTTTGAGTGAAAAACAACAACAGATGTCTGATTATTCCATGGGAATCTTATTGTCATTCATTCTAAATCTCTTCTTGATGTAATTTAACATAAATAATTCAGAATAAGTAAAATAGAGTATGAAAAATGTCATTTGACAGAGATAAATTTATAAACTAGTTGAAAGTGGTGTCAAGATTTTACTAGCTGAATTAGATGTTTACTGCAAGTATATGGATGTTTCATCTGAAGAGGAAAATACATTGATGTTTTTATCATTTATGTGTATCAGCACAAACACACAACTCATCTTCCCAGTCATAAAGAGGAATATATAACAATTGTATTCTAATATGCTGAGTCAATACCTTGTTGTACATGAACAAAATAAGACTTTCTGCCTTCAAGTCTGCCTGTTAAATTTAAGTGATTTATTTTAGGCAATGATGCAACATCTATTAGAATATCAGAGCAAAATTTGGATCAGAAACCAAGCAAATTGATGGCATTTGTACTAATGAATATTGAGGGATATTTCAAGTGCTTGAAATGAGAGTAGACTGTAAGACAAAAGGATGCAAAAGTAATAATATTCTAGAGAAATAGCTTATTTTACATTATTGGTTGAAGGAAAATTGAATTATTCATTGATATTTAAGGGTTAGACTGCAATTAAAGTTTCACTTATTCATGCCTTTAAAAATTATAATAAATGGTTAATGACTAACAATTTTCATAAGTACATTAGTAACTAATGATGTAACTGGTATGTATAAAAGATTTTAGGTGAATCTAGCAAGAAACTTTAGCATCTATCATTTCACAATTTTTCAGAATTTTTTCACAGGAAGTGTTACATACTTGCATGCAGTGTAAAACTTTATCAGTCACTTTAAAATAATGACGTTTCTTCCCTGGACTAGAAATAGCAAACTTGGTTTACAGGATTTAAAAGTTCAAAAAGCATTTACAATGTGAAATATCTAGCAACCTATTTTTGAGATACTGATGTTCCTGCATATTCCATGTCAAGTTCCTTTAATGGTATATGATTTAAATACATGTGTAGCTTAATTTGAATATTATTTTAATTCTATTTTTTAGCTCAGTTCTAATGATCCTGTACCTAAAACCTTCAAAAAGAAGCAGCAATTCCCTTTCATTTGGAAAAGATGTTAACTGCATGAAAATATATGATGCAGGATATAAAATCTTGAAAGAAAACAAACAAAAAAAATCCATGTTAATGCCTTAAAAAAAATTCTCAACACAGGGTTCCATTTTCCTAGTTATTCCTTCACAAAAAAGGAATAAAATGTGTTAGAACTCTTCAACGTACTTTGCAGCTTCAATAGATGGAGCTGAATAGGTCTCTATTTGCCTGGATTATCACTGCATGTGTATTGAAATCATGTTCCTTGTGAACTGAAATTTCATCTTCGTTAACAAAGGGGACTGGCAGAGCTCTTTAGAAGTTAGCACCATTATTATGAAACCTCTTCCTATCTTAGCATGAAGCCATTAGAGCCAATTATGATATGACACTGCTTTGTCAATTAATGCTTAAAACAAATACTTGAAAATAACTGTAACTTAAGAATATGATAATTATTCTTTAATATTTTGTCTTTTCTTTTAGTGATACCCTAAAATCCTTAAGGAGATAACAAAGTGCTGTTTTAATATTGCTTTTAAGACTTTTTGTATCAGAGAATTCCCTAGCCCTGAATAATGATTCCACCATGAAGCAGCATAACTTTCGTGAATTTCAAAAGTCTAGTTCCAACTATTGTCAGCTGCTGTGCCACTGGACTGTGGCTTCCTAGGAATATTAAATAAGAGTGGCTGAAAATGTGCAAGACTCACAGGCATATGCACATAGCTTTTAATTACAAAGAAACAATTCATAAACATTCCTGAAAATGAGTTGAAAAGAACATAATAAAAACTAATAAAAGGGAAAGTCCAAAAGCTGAAGGCTAATAAAAGTTGAGTTTTCTTACTCATTTGGACAACTTTACCATATGTACTGTTGGTATACCAGGCAAATGAACATTTGTGAGTTGGCATCTTCTACTGTAGACTAAGGAAATGAAACAGTAATTATTAAATGTGGTTTCTGTTTAAATTTGTATTAGACCAATGTTTTGTATTCTCCAAAATCTTCCAGTGTATGTGAGACTGATTTTTCTGTTTCCTACTCTTATACTTTATTCATTTGATGTTAGATCAGTCTTGTACTGCAGAAGATGAGGAAGGGCCAAATTTGTTCAAAGTAAAATCTGGGGTGTCGAGGCGTGTACAAGATTTTGTACATTGAAAATATGATTTTTGCAGCAAGAGGGAGAGCACCAGGAGGAAATAGATCTGACAGGCTGGAGACAAAGTCTGTTCCTTGTACAGTATTTGACCTGTAAACTTTTACAGCTCAGATGGCAATGATAAGCATGAAATAAAAATCAGAAGAAATGACGGACACTGGCTGACAGCATTGAAGAAAGTTTGCTCATTTGAGAACATTTGGTGAACACAACGTCCTATAAACTATGGTTAAGTTTATTACTTAACTATATCTAAGACTGTCTGATTAAAGATCAAACTTGCTTAATCTGCATGTAACAACTAAAATGTTTAGCCCATAATTTGTTACATCTCTTTATCAGTAAGGTTACATACAGATTTTTTAGAAGTGATTGAAAACCTTCACCTCGGATTGTGTGAAAATGCGAAGTAGAACATTGATTAAATAGGTATGTTTTAAGTAAGTTACTTTATATCCTCATTTCTTCTCTCTCCATTCTTATTTCCAATGAAATTCAGCACTTTTACCTTCTGACTATTGAAACTCTTTAGAAAAAGCATCACTTCTTTGATAATAATCAGAGGCCTGAACGGCATGGCATTACTTCCCTGGTTTGGTAGGTTCTCAGATTAAAAGATAGTTGATTTTTTTTTTTCTAGGTTGTCTCCAGTTAGAATATGTCTGAAAAGTAGTTTAGAATAAAATCTTCAAACAGAAGTCCAGGCTGAAGTCAGCAAAATTATTTTGAAGGGCAGCAGTGTGACTTGAAGGACAGGCACAAACTGAGGAGATTTCAAAGAACTTGGATAGGTCACAGTAGGGAGGTAGGGGCTTAGGGGTAAAACAGGCAGAACAGAAGGATGAACTGAGGAGGTGAAGAGGACAATAGCTCTCCGGAATATAATACACAGTGAAAATTGAATCCATAAAAGATGGAAAGTAACACTGGAATAATAAAGATATACTACCTGTGCACTACAAAGTCTGATGAAAAAGTAAAGGGGAGATTCTTTCAAAATGGCTGTTTGAAGACAAAGTGAGGGTATAGAGAAAATTTCTGTACATCATGATCAGAAAGGTTAGAAAACATGGGAGGAAAAAATAAAAGGGAAGTCTGTGAAGTAATAGAATTGACAAGGTTGACAGCCTCCTTACCAAACTCAAGAAGATAATGAGCATGTGGAGTTCCATATTTTTAAATCTGTCGAACAAATGTAATACTTGATAAGGCAAAACATATTAGTGGGCTTATTTGCATTGCCACTGACATGGAGACTTTTAGAAGGGAAACTTTTCAGAACTTTAAGTTGCCTCTTTTTACCCCATCATTTTTGAAATCACAATGAAATCTGAATACATGGCTAAAGCTAAATAATTGTTTAAGGGTCTTTCAAACAAAGAGGATCTCTGAAACCAGGACATATGTGATGACAAAGTGCTATTCACTCTTGACAATTTTACTTGATTTTTTTTTCTTCTCTTACAAGGTCCCTAAGCTTTTAACTGCTCTTAAAAATTACTTGATGACTTTATCTTCTTATAGGTAATACCAGAATACAAGGTAAAATTCTTCTTTGTGCTTTCCTAGTCATCAGTTTTCACTCCCCTTTCCTACTTTATGTCTATCCACATCCCTAGAGTACCTAATTTTGATGGGAAATGTTCCTCATCTCTAGATCTCTATACTCCAAATACTGTGACTCTCAGTCATATTCCTGTTGATGGTTTAGCCCTTTTAATGGTTATAAATATTTAACTGTGGGTACTATTAGACTAATTAGTGGTATATGCTCTAATCATTTCACGTGCAGACTCTTACAAAATTTTCCTGTTTAATAATTGACACTTAAAATCTGTTAAAAAAAAGGAAAACCTGTTCTACAAATAGCTCTTGTTATTGTACTGATTCTCAGCTAGGCCATCTACCAGTACAATATCAAGATCTGAAAGATTTCAAATGTAGAATCTATATGTTTTCAGTAGCCAGCTGAAAGCGTAGTTGTGAAGCACAGAAATATGTCTACAAACTCTGCCTGAAAGTCGTGCAGTTAGTAGACTGCTATTAGCACTGCTGAATATCAACATGGGCATAGTAGGGTTAACACAGGCCCCTATGGCTGACCGTGAGCCAACAAATACACTTTCTTATCACTTGTTCTTGTACACTGTAAACTGTCAATCGCTTGTTCTGCTGTCATCTAAAGCTGTGGTGAAACCTTTTTCATAGAATCATAGAATGGTTAGAGTTGGAAGGGACCTTGAAGATCATCGAGTTCCAACCCCCTTGCCATGGGAAGGGACACCTCCCACTAGACCAGGTTGCTCAAAGCCCCATCAAGCCTGGCCTTGAACACTTCCAGGGACATCCACAGCTTCTCTGGGCAACCTGTTCCAGTGCCTCACCACCCTCACAGGAAAGAATTTTCTTCTAATATCCAATCTAAATCTCCCCTCTTCCAGNGTCTGCTGGACCTGTTCCAACAGTTCTGTGTCCTCTGTTGAGGACTCCAGAGCTGTACACAGGACTCCAGGTGGGGTCTCATGAGCGCAGAGTAGAGGGGCAGAATCACCTCCAGTGACCTGCTATTCACGCTTGTTTTGATTCAGCCCAGGATACGGTTGGCTTTCTGGGCTGCCAGCTCACACTGCTGGCTCATGTTGAGCTTCTCCTGCATGAGCACTCCCAAGTCCTTCTCCTCAGGGCTGCTCTCCAGCCATTCTCTGCCCAACCTGTATTTGTGCCTGGGATTGCTGTGTCCCAGGTGCAGGAGCTTGCACATGGCTTGGATGAACTTCATGCCATATGCATTAGCCCACCTCTCCAGCCTGTCCAGGTCTCTCTGGATGGCATCCCTTCCCTCCAGCGTTTTGACTGCACCACCAAGCTTGGTGTCGTCAGCAAACTTGCTGAGGGTGCATTCAATCCCACTGTCTATGTCTCTGACAAAGATGTTAAATGGCACTGCTCCCAGCACTTGTGTATTTTCTGATATTATTAGCTTGTGTGATGAAGCAGCTGGTGATACAAAAACTTTGATACAAAACTAGGAGAAAGTCACCTGAAAGTAAGATGATTGAATCGTCTTGTCAAACTGATGTATCCTGGTAAGGCTTTTTATGTCTTTACACATTTTCTATGAGTTTACATGTTTTCCATGCCTTTCACTGTGTTTCCACACAGAGGAATTCATCAGCAATTAGTGAAATTGTCATCTAGTCAGCACGGCACTAACACTATGCAAGGCAGTCATGTCCTCTTCCCCACCAAGAGCCATCCATCAGGAGCTTCTCTGAAGCTATTTGTTGTTTTCTAAATTATTGAGTGCTTTTATTCTTCTGTGTAAATAGAGTAAGCATGTTTTAGATCTACCTTTTGTGCTGTATGAAGTATCTGCATGACACTTAAAAATTCCTGTCAGAAAGTAGCCAGCTGTTTGTTCCTCCATGTTTGGCTTTCAAAATCATTGCTGGCCTTTTATAAATGATTCAAGTGTTTGTTTGCATAGCCAGCTTTACTCAGTCTAAGCACCTTACCACTATTTGGTGAGATAAAGCAAGCAAACATGATTTTGCCTGTTATGAATCAGTGAAAGTCAGCAGGGATTCTCAGATGAACCATGTGGAAGGGATGAGAGATCTGCAAAGTTGTAATGGGAGAGCAGGCAGAGTCTGTGGTCAGAAGTCATGGCAATATATGACATTATAGGCATTTTGGAGAGATCTAGGATACCTCTTGAATTTCACATATGACTATTTGATACACAAGTTTTCATCTTTTTTGTCTTTTGTAAGATTTCAGTGTTTTAAGAATGCCTATGCTGTGTCTGATCATGAATTTTGCATGCCTTTCTTATCTTTGTTCCAAAATCATGTACTTTACTAAGACATGACAAACTTATAAAATTGGAGTTCTAAGTGTCATTACAGTGTGGCTTTCTCAGGTGGCGATTTCAGTTATCACCATATCTTTGTGAGATAGGAAGTAATCTGAAGTTATATGTCAGATATGCTAGAACTTTCTATTAAAAGGATGAAGACCTTGTGCTCAGGAGAGAGTGACTTGGGAAGATGCAGAAATGGTAGAATGAAGTTCCACATGAAATAGAGACAGTGGTAGGCTTTTCCTGATCAGTTCAATCTTGCTCTGTTTTAATGTGTGCGATGAAGTAAAGCATAGGAAAATAAAAATAAAAAACCCCAGTACCCTGTTAAAAGATATGGAGAAATTACACTCCTCTTTTACTGTGGACTTGTTTTTCATAGAATATTTCCATCAGTATTTCAAAATCATTGTGTCCACATTATGCTTATATACCTGTGAACCTCATAACCATTTAGTGATTAGTACGAGTATATTTGAGTGACAATAAAAAAAAAAAGAAACCCAATAAAAAACAGTGAACCTACCACTAAGTAAATAAAAGTAAAATCCAAGTTGTCTTTCATTACCAGGACTGATGAGGCATCAAAAAGAAAGAATCCATTCTGAGATACAGATCTCATGATTAGTTTTGAGGATTGACAGATGAAATAATCCTTAACAGATATCAAACAAAAGCATGTATCTTTTTTTTTCTTTTGAATTCTTAATATACTAACTAGATTATTAGTCACCCTCTGCTCTCAAATCATAAATTAACTTTAATATAGGTTTTGTATCATTTTTATCAAGCATTTTTCCAGTTTAATTTCACCAAAAAAAACCCTCAAGATTGTGACAAACTCACATAAGATTAAAATAACACTAAAAATTCTATAGAGATGGCAGAGAAAATTTTTTAAATGATGCTTCTATAAGTACATGAGATGAACACTGAGAGCTGAAGAAAGGAAAAAGATGGGGAAAAAAAAAAACCCAAACAAAAAAGTAATAGCAAACATCTATATTACTGAAAGTTACAAATTTCAAAAGCACCTACTTTTTACTAGGCAACTTAATCCTAATTTCAAAGCCCTTAAGGAGTCTTGACCACATGGATTTTCAATACCACTTAAGGCTAAGTTATACAGAGAACTTGCTTCAGGGCCATATGTTACCAAGCCTCAGCTGCTATGCAGTAATTGCCTTCACTTTGCAATAATTGTGATTTAGTCCATAGCAAAGACACAGCCTTCTGAAGTAATTCAGCCCATGATTAGAACACCAAGGGGACTTCGCACATGACACAGGCAAGAATTGCCAATGTCACTGGTATCCAGTGACTTCTCTGTGTGTTTTGTTTCAATATGCTAAGAGTATTTTTAAAAATTCCCACTTCAAAAGTGCAAATAGGTACTAAATAGAACTTCTTAGCCCCAGGCTCATAAATACTCCTTACAGTATCAACTGATAAGTATCTTTAATTGCTTTTTGAAAGAGGGGTTTCAAATTAGATTTGTTTATTATAAAAGTTCATTTTGTTTCCTTTAAGTCCATATATTTTATACAGTGTGGAAAAAGTAGAAATCCTTGTGCAAGAACACAAATACCATGCAAACAAAGTTGCATTTTAATCTAATGTGGAAGATATGTTTTTGTGCTATTTAACATAGGTTCCTTAAATCTATGTAATTAAAAACGTTGATACAAATTTTCAAGGTCAAATCTACAAACTTTAAAACTTCCCTGAAACTTATTAGATTTAGTGGTCCCATTGTATAAGTTAGAGAAAGAAAGTTTAGACTGTATCAAGAAAAAAATACTTTTTTCCGTCATAAGTTACAAAAGGCCCTTTCTTCTGTATAGCTTTTAGCAGCCTTTTAGCTGCAGAGGGTTTTGTGTTTGTTTTAGACACAAACCCATGAATATTGAAGGTTTTACAATGATTGATTAATGCTACAATATGTATGATTGTGGAAAATAATGCTAATGCTGAAATGGGAAGCTCAAGGATCATCAAAACTATTGAAATAGATTGTCTTGTTCCAATACAGGAAATTTGTAAATACCTTTTATGATGTGATTTTCTAAGGTTCGGTTTTCCAATGTATATTTCCAATGCTATTTCACATAGGAAAATGTTTTGATAGTATTTTTTCTGCATTCTAAGTATGGTATTATTTTTTGCATCTCTGCCACTTCCCATATTCGTGCTCACTCTGATTTAATGTCTGAGAAATCACATCAGTGAACACGAGTGATAGAGATGTGGTGTCATAGTCTTTCTAATTCTGTTCTGATCTCTGAATAATAGTAAAAATATATTTCAGAAAGGTAAGTAATAATGGAGTACTCAGAGTAAAAGTCTTAAAGCACCTGTCTTCATGCATGTGAAATAGCCTTTGGGAGTGGGGTTTGCATGATTTTATCCTGTTGCTATCAGTCAGGAGAGCAAAACAAGAGCTTTGGATTCACTTTACCATGTTATTTCCTGAGTTTGAGATGTGGCTCCCCAGCCACAACTAAAGACTTTGGTGGAATTGAAATTCATCCTCAAGCAAGACAGTGATTTTTTTTATATTTTTTTTTCCTCATGTTTCTTTATATGAGGAGTTAGAAAGTCAAAGTATGACTTTAAATCCAAACCAATTTAAATTCAAACAGGTGCAAGTTTCAGAAGCAGCTTTCTGAGGAGTGGCTTTCAGAGTGCTGGTTATGGTAGTGTCATCTTTAACTGTTCCAGCCCTTCCGGGCTCCATCCTTGCCTGATCTGAATCTTTGTGTCAACTGCAATTAGTTTAATTATGGTTTCTAGAGAAAAGCAAGGGTTTTAAATACAGAACATTTAATGGGTTTGTGTACTGATATGACAGGGAAGCTGGGATCAACCCATGTGTGTTTTGGTACATGGCTGGATGAGAATAATTGATGTCCCGTCTTAGTTGTCAGCTCTCCCTCAGTTTAAGCATATGGCATATGACTGAGCTAAGAGCCAGGTGATGCGTTATTGTCAGAGTTTGGGTGTGTCTTTTCTCAGCGCACGCTGTACCTGATGAGACACCAACATCAAATTAGGCTATGCTTGGGAGCTGACTCTCCTCTTGATTAATGATGCTAATTGAAGTTGAAGTCCGTGCACACGTCAAGGGCAAAACAGAACCTTCTTAATTTGTCTCTTTCTACACAGCTGAACCACTGTCTCCGTGGAAAAGTTCCACAAGTATAAGCTTATAAACCTTTAAGGTTCCTGCTTTCTTGCCACCTCTAGCAAGGTGCTAATAAATGTCACTACCATATCAGGTTTGATGGGAGTTATTTGTGCTCTACACTTGTTTTGTTTGCTTGCTTGTTTTTTTTTTAAAAAGAAAAGCTCTACGATCATATATTTTGCATTCTGCTAAGCATTTCTTAAAAAATCTCCAGGCTTTATAATGACAATAGGAGTAACAACTTACTTGCTGTTTATGTTGAAACTCCAAGTTATGACTAAGCGTTTAACTTACAAGTGTACTAGACAAGGTTCTTGAACCTGTCAGTAACAACAGATCAGGTTTTCTGTTCTGTTATTTTTGTGAGTGATTTACTGATTTTCTGGTTACTGATGAAGAAAGTGCAAGTCCCTGTATTGATGCTTGGCTATAACTAGAAACATGGAACAAATACATAATTGTTCTGTTTTGCTCCTAAACTTGGAATTACTTTTGGAAACCTAAAATAATTTTTTCTGAGTTTAAAATTGCTGAAGAGAAGTGAGAACTTAGGAGCTTAAAATTGATGAAATTTATATTGCTCTGATTTATGCTACTTATAAAAGGGTAAATAAACCACTAACAATTATCTGTCATTTAAAAGGGGAAAAATGAATAGCTGTTAATGTCTGTGTAGCTTGAAGTCCTTGCTATTGTACAGTTCATATCTTTTCTATGAATTTTCTTTTTTATTGTAATGAGTACTGAAGGTCTTTTACAAAAACTTTATAAAAGCTTTAAGTTTATAACTGTTTAAAATAGTAACTAGCAACAACTATTAGCACAGATTTGAAGAAAACTAGAACCGCTTAACATAAAATATTAGTTACTTCTCTATACCTTGAAAATAATGCTTTTTGATCCATTCTTTTGCCTTACATATTCTTTTCAAGTTTAATATGTTACTGTTCCCTGTATACAACTTTATTCTGCTCCTTAAAAATGAGAATGTCCACACATATTAATGGTGGTTGTTGGGTTTTATTTGCACATTAGGAAGAGATTCAGACTGGTATTGTGAAGACTGCTAGGTGAAAGAGGATATGGAGCTGAAGGAAGTTTTGTGCATGATAGGAAATATGTCTACCATTAGGATGTCTCGGTGTTTTGTCAGGCAGTTAAGATGAAGTTGCTGTATATAAAAATTTAAAGTTTATTAGAAATATTTTGTAGCAAGCTTTTAGTTAGATCTTTACTTAAGTTTTGTTTTGTTTTGTTTTGTTTTGTTTTTCTTTAAAGTTACTGGAAACTCTTTAGCTACTTGAATTTTTTTTATTGCCTCCTGTAGTGACAAGACTTAAAAACAGACTGAGAAAAAAATCGACATTAAATCCTTTGTATTGAGGGACCAGAATAGTTGGACAACATTGAACCTGAACACTGTGGAAAGTGAGTTAATGGAAGTGGGTAGGAATTGTCCAGTTTTCATTAGCGCAGTCAAGGGCAATGACAGTACACCATGACTTGATAAAATAAGGTGTCTTAACCAGAGTAGTATGTACTCCTGTCTGTTTAAGGAGTCTGTATCTATCAACCTTGAGGTTAGACAATTAAGTAGCAAGAAAAATAATCACCATGCCTGCTTTTAGGTTTAGAAATATAACTTCATTCAAACCTAAGCCAGGGATAACAAGTGCTCCAAAATGCCTAAAACAACAGTAATGTTTGTGGCTCTCTGCTTTTGCTTTTAAAACAGATGGAAAGCCATGCCCTGCATTTTTCACAGAGATGGGCTGATTAACTGGCCAGGGAGGCCAGGGATGTTTCAGTGCTGCTGCTTCCTAGGAGAGCAACAGTAGATCATGTAGAGGTTGTAGGGGGACTGTATCCATCAAATTGCTGCTTTCACATTAGGACATGATGTGAGGGGCATTACATTGGTACTTTAAATGACTGCCTGCTTTACAAAAGCAGAGGTTTTAATCCCCTATGAGTATATTATTATATAGAGGAGTTGGTTCCTATGGTAGCTACAAATCAGGTTTTCATATTGTAAACTGGTAAGAATTGTCTGCTCCAGGAGGTTAGTATGTAATGGACAATTGGACATAATGATTTTACTGGTTGGTTAAAATTATAGTGCAAGTCCACACAGCTGCAAGTTCCCTTGTGAAGACCCGTTAACCTATCTGTACTGGCAATTGCTAACCCTGTCAACTTGATATACAAACAAAACTTCTGTCTGAATTCACAGTGCTGGACATGAGCTAATATTTGTAACTTAAAAAAAAAAATGTTGGGGTTGCTTGTTTGTTTTTTTAATAGATATTTATATCATCTACAATATCCCTACATGGACAACGCAGGTCTAAGAAAGGCAAAAAAGCCTGTAGTTAAGTAATAATATATAGAAAAACTACAAAGCAAGGTGTTCAAGTGTTTTGCCTCAAAGGCAGTGCCAACAGAAAAGCATATAAGGAGTTCAAATGTAAAATGGAAATTGGAAAGTGAAATCTTGAGGAGCAATTAGTTACTATTAAAAAGAACATTGATCAGTATATCCAAAGCAAGAACCCTTTTGCTTTTGTTGCAGAGTTATGGAAGTAATTATAGATGATTAAAACATTACAGGAAAATACTTGATTTCTTTACTTGATTGAAAACAAACATTCTTCCTCATTCTTTTAGAGAAAGAACAACAAAAAAGCAGTAAAGAGCTGCTAATAACGAAAGGTAGATTAATTTTTTTATTATTATTATTATTTTTTACACACTCTAAACTCTGAAGAAATGTAGAGGTAGAACAGTTTTTGGTATCTGGATCATCCAGATCACAGCGAGGTCCCACCAAGAATGAAGTCTCTGCCATGGCACTCACAAAGAGATCTGAGATTAAGTTTGCACAATAGGAACAAACAGCAAATAAAGGAGAAATATAGAAAGAGGTTACAATTATTAGTAGAGTATAAAATCACAGATAGAAAATATTTTTTTTCAAGCTTCAAATATTAAAAATTGAAGGTAGTTAAGAAGAGTGAGGAAAATAGGTTTAATGTGAGGGATAAAAGCAATTCCTATGAGTTAAGTATGAGGAATAATCTCCTAAAGGGAAATTTTGATCCTCCTAACTCTTAGCACTTCCATAATTGGGTTGCATAACACATTCTGAAATACACAGTACTGAAAGGAACAATTCTGCTCTGTCAGGCCATTAATTTGTTACTTTTAATAAATCTCTTATGTATTATGCTTTTAAAATATAGAGATACTTTCCCTTCTTGATAGCCTAAGCACTTCTTTTGCGTGCAGCACTCACACGTGTGCAGTGATCTACATGCATAATTTATTTAGCCATGTAGAAAAATGAGCCACAGTGTGCACAGTAAGAGAATTAATCAATAAGTCTCAGAATATATAATTGTGAAAGGGATGCTGTGTTTGTTGACTTTAAGACCGTCCGGGACTTCATTAATTTGATTCTTTCAAAGATATTATCTGAAGAACAGACTTACCTAGATCATTTACTGCATATAATTTGAGTTTGCTCAAATGATGTTGACATCGGTGATCAGATAATGATGTGCTTATCTTGTTTCAGACATTTTTGTTACATCATTGATGATGTATTTCTTTTGAAGCTCAAAATTTAGTCTAAATAAATTGTTTTCACTAAAGTCAACTTCATAATCCTAAAGAAGACTCAAAGTTTTCTAAGGAACTCTCGTGTTCTCCTTCTCTTGAATTAACTGCATTTAATCTTTTCTCAGCTATCTAGCACAGAATAATAAAATTTCAGGACTGACTTCTATTAGCCAAATTCTTTACTTTTACAAAAGAAGTGGAATATTTTGTTTATAGATAAGAATAAGAACCTGAAGACATAATGAAGATGTCAGACCCCTGCAATTATAATCAGAGGGGGAAAAAAAAGTAAGAGTTTCTGAACAGCTAAGAACTAGATAAAGATTACAGAGCAGTTTGTAAGTTATACAATTAACTGAATGGACTTATGCTTTTTTCCTGGAATTAAGAAATTAAGAAAACAAGTAAGAAATTTACATGTACAGAATACTGACTTGATACTTGGACTTAACAGTTGGCTTACAGTTGGACACAAAAAGGTGCCTCACTTTAATTTTTGCTATCCAGAGCTATTCCAGTTACTTTAGTTTGGATTTTGAAAGCCTTTTCTTAGCTTTCTGAGTGTATTTTTAGATTCTGTTAACAATTGAACTTGGAGCAACATTACATTATCTTTCTCTGTCCTGAGACAAAGCCTCCTATAGCCTCCTATACAACAGGAATGCAGACCCATGTTCCGTGGATACTTTTACTTGTGTATTTCAAGAGCGAAAATAAATAGTAATTTATTACGCAACAGGAAGGAAAGAGGAGAATAGGAAAGGAAGTTCTACAGATTTATGGCCCTGGCTTCTTTCTTGTCATTATTATATTGTCAGTCATTTGTGTTTTAATAAGCATATTAAGCAATGGAAATATGAAGAAAGCATTACTTGAAGGCAGAACCTCTCTGCTCTCAGTAGTATACGTGTAGAAAAAGGGCTTGAAGTCATGTCTGTATTTACTGTATTTCAATGCACAGATGAATGATTACTGAAATTCCTTATTGATCATGACTAGACTTGCACAGCTAATTAATATATTGAAATCCAAGTATTTCTGCTTAATTAGTCATGCGTCTGCAAGAAGAGATGTTTGTGTATGTTATATTAGTAGAATACATAACAAAAGATGAATCAAGCTTCTATTGAAATATAGGTTTTAATAATAATCTTAGATAGTAATGTCAGCAACAGTCATTAGTAAGCAAGAAAGCAAGCCAATTTTATCTCTTTTTCAGTGGCAAATATAAAATAAACTTCCAACTTCTTATAAAAAATCACAGAGAAAATGAAATGAAGCCTGTAAAGAAATCTCTTACTATATTGATGACTATAATATTCCTTACTCTGTTCATGTTTTTCTTTTCCTACTTGAAACTCTTATTTCTATAATCCTACACAGAATACTACAGAACTTTGTATAAGGACCCATGATACTACATTTTGTAGTAGTAGAATTGCTCTAGTTTAGAGGGAAGCAGCAAAAAAAAATGACAGAGAACAGAGGTTACTTTCTTTCCAGGGTGCCATAGATTCTATGCGATGAAATGTTGTTCTGAATGATTTCTATGAGATTTTCCTACTAGGAGGCTGCCAAACTGCCTGGAAGAGGCAACATAAAGAAGTCTAGGATTTAGGATTTCTACTAGAGGGAAAAAAATAATTTAACTGATAGCAAAGGAAAAGCCTGCTATGCCTATATATAGAAAAGCAACAGAATGCGAAACAATGCATGCAGTGGGCTGGAGTAAGGAGTACTTTTTCCAGGCATTTAAGCAACTGGAATCATAAATTAAAGTGTCCTGTTGTCAAGTCTAAGTATCTATGTGCCATTTGCTCATTTTGTTTTATTTCTTAGTCTTGCATCCTATTTTGATGAAAGCTTCATGTCAAGCAAACGGTTATTGCCTAACTGAGGACAAAAATGTGTCTGGGTTGAAATATCATAGTGTCTTATTTTCTTTCATTCAGAGGAGTAGTCAGAGATGATCAAAACTTTCATTAAGTCTGAAGTGTGCACTCTGAGGAGGTACCATAAATGAAAGCATTAAACAGCATCTTCAACCTGCTGACCTGAGTCCAGTTACTATCATACTGCATTTTCAGAGATCTGAAGGGTATTTCCTGGTGGCTTGTGAACCTTTGTCTGTGAAATTGCACTTGAGAATAGCTTCATAATCGCCGTCTGAAGCTGTGATCTAGTATTGTGTGATTCAATATGACTTAAACTCTGGCCTCTTAAATCAGCAAGTTACATTTTTAAAACAGTATTGGCATTTGAAGCCCAATAAAAGTTATCTTGAATGTGAATGAAAAAAATGAGGAGAATTAGCAATGATACATCTCAGCCAGTTCCATTCTGCTGCCAAATACTTTTACTTGGCTGAAGATGTATGCTTGTGAAGAAGTCATAAATGTAGTTCTTCAACCAGGACAAATTATAAATAAATCAAGAATGCAAATAGATGGTTGAAAATGCTTATCACAAGAAGTAACAGGAAAAACTGATTCTAGAACAATCAGTAAAAATAATCACCGTTTCTTTATGACTGATGCATTTACCATGATTGTGGGTTGTGACCTGACAGTGTAAGGTATGCAAGCACTCAGTTTTACTTGCAGTGGTGTAATTCTTTATCTGAATCTAATTGGTGTCTTTGCAGATATTTGTAAAAACTTTAGTACAGCATGATACTTAATATAATGAGAGAAATACGCAACAGACTTCCGTACCAATAGCTTATGTCTACATCTAAATAGATTTAAGGCCAGGAAGCATTAGGGCCTCAGACGTAGTCAGAAAATCATCAGGAAAAATGACAACATGGCTAAAAAATGGAATTCAGAAGTGAGGAAAAAGTCTGTTGAAACCTTTCTGAGTGGTAAAGACTATTTCTTTTGTTAGGTAGAGGAGCATCCTTCCCTTTGACTACAGAGCAGATGTTCTTTGTCTGATTGAAGTTCCTGTTGGATTATGCATCCAAAGCATCATGTATGGATGAGCAGCCCCTTTGTGCTTCCTGGGAGAGCTTGGTTAGCAAGATAAATGCCTGAAAATGGGGTTCCTTTAAGTATGCCAATAAGCAGTTTCTATGAGCCTTGAAGTTTGCCAGTGAAAACTTTGAAGAGGCTTAACGGCTGTGATTAATTTTTCATCTAAATTCTTTCATCAATAAAAATTTTAATAACTTTAGCTTTTGCATCTGAAACATACAGAATCATAGAATCATCCAGGCCAGAAGGGACCTCCAAAGGTCATCTAGTTCGACCACCCTGTAGTCACAAGGACACCCTCAACTAGACCTGGTTGCCCAAGGCCGCATCGAGCCTCATCTTGAATATCTCCAGGGAAGGCGCCTCAACCACCTCCCTGGCCAACCTGTTCCACTGTTCCACCCTCATAGTAAAGAATTTGTTTCTAATATTCAATCTAAATCTGCTCTTCTCTAGGTTCCCTAGACCTATGGATCTGGATCTGGATCCTAGCAGCTTGTTGAGATGTTAACTGAATCTCCTTTGTATTAGTGATTTAAATATAACTTATGTGTTGTAAACATAAGGGAATAACATATAGAAGTTTCTTAGACATTGCGCACCAGCCATGTGACTGATTTCTAAATGGCTCTCTGGATTAGAATATCTTGAAGATATTTTTGTGAAATAGCAGCACTTCAGTGTTGTACATACTTGTTTGTGTCTGGTGTAACATTTTATGATAGTTACTGGTGGTACACAGGGATAGGAGTAACAAACATCACAGAGTACAGATCTTAATGTTTGGAATTTTCTTTAATGTGTGGGTCTTAAATTGGCCTTTGATAGAACCTATAGAAAGGAATGAAAGCATAATTCATGGTTTGGAAAGCAATAATAATTATAATTCAATCAAAAGGACATAAGTAGCTAAACTCATTGCTCCTTCAGATTTAGCAAAGTACCTGTAAATGTTTCATATGCAAATACAGTTATTGATATATCCATAAAGATTTTTTAAAAACTAATTGAATTTATCCGTTCATACATGTTACTGTGGCTGAAGGTATTTCTATGAAAGCATGCAAACAAAAGCAAAAGTAATCTGACTTCATATTGTAAAAAAAGGAGTGACATTTGGACAGAATCTACTAATTTAATCTAAAATTATCCCTCAAATTTCTGAAGTTGTCCAATTAAAGACAATAGAAAGATTGATATGTATTTCATTGAGCACTGAATTTAGTCGTATAATCTGTAGTGGGATTTCATGAGGTCATAGTGTAAAGCAGTGTAATTAATAATTAAATATTGTATTTTTCTCTTTGTTCTTATCTTTGCATTTTTTAAATACTTTATTCCAGTCATACCATTTAAAAATGTAAGTTTAGCAGTATATTATATTTCTGATAATTGTCAAGAGCAACAGAGCAACCAGGAATTCCAATATGTTAAGGACAATAAAGCAAAAAAGGTGAGAATAAAAGACATGTAGTACCTAGAAGTTTTAATACAATTGTCTGGGCATTTAACCAGTATTAATTTAAATCCATTTCTACTAGTTTAAAAAAGAAAAAAAAAAGAAAAGCAAACTTTGTTTTCTAATGAAAGTAGCAATATTTTGGCTTACCTCTGTGCTTTTAATAAGGCAGCTCTTAGTGCTGTTTGGTATCATTTAAATTAACCTTGTTGAGACTAAGGTTAATGAGAGCATTTATCAATGAGAAGAATGTTTTGTTCAGAACAGCTTTCTAGTAATGTACAATAACTTTGATAAACCCCTTTTTTTGCAAGTTAATGCAATGAGTGAAAATCTCTGAAGGGAAAAATGTGTATGTATGGTATACTGAGTATTTATGCACACTTTGAATATGCCTTCAATTTTCAAAGCTAGAATGAAGAATATGTGTGTTAGTGTGATGATATATTTTTCCTTGGCTTATATGCATGCTAACTAGAACAGGGTCTCACAGTGTATAATTTAAGGTGGCTCTTGGGCTACTGTTTGTTTAATCTACACTTTTTGTCTTCTATGTATCATATTTGCCCTCTGTTCACATTCTTCATCAATGCTCTGAGCAATCTATACCTTATTTATTCCTACAGAATGTATGAAGTTGTTTTTGAACTCATGATTAGGATGCGAACAAAGTTGTCTTTATACCCTTGAGAAAGAAAAGTACTGCTATCAGGAATAATTAGGTTTTAATTGTCATTGACAAGTTGCTATGTGTGTGGCTTTGTCAGACCTTGTTTCTTCCTTTTACATGCTTTCTTGCTTTCTTGTATTTAACATCCCTGATATTTCCTTCTGAATGTATCAATTTTAATTTCTTGAATAAAGTAGAGTTACGGTTATTAAAAGTAATGAAAAAAGCATGAAGAAAAACTTAGTACTTGCTAGAGGGCTCCACTTAACCTTTTCTTATTCCTCCAGTTTATTTGAATTGAGCTCTGGTTTAATTCTGTTAAACAGGGTGAAGAACACAGAGGGTCAATAGATACTGCACAGAAATTGCTTAGAAGCGTTCAAGACTTTATCCCTTGGCGTTGATAACAGATCAATATCTGGCCAGATTTTGTGTTCTTTTGGGGGGAATACTGTGATGAAAAAACCCTCATTCCTTTTATGAGTAATTATTTGCTTAAAAGACTCCTTGGCCCTTCTAAACCCCATTGCTTTTTGAGTGTCATGCACAATCCACACTTATCCTTTTGTCTAATCAATAGCTATTAGATGTTCATCCAAATCTACTAGCTGTGTCAGCTTTTAGGTCCCTGTTCTTGGCTCTGATGTGCTACTGTTTTCCCACTTTAGGAGGACTTTTCTGAATGCTGTGGAGTTGCTACATTCCTTTTCATTTGGCAGAACCTCAAAAAAAAGCATCAGTATGTTCCTTTGTGAGTGTAAGAAAAAGATATTGTAAAGTGCTAGAGCCCTGCATCGTGTCAGTTTCCTTCAGTGTGTAGAGACTCTTAGTTGTAAAGCCAAACAAGATTGTGGCCTGTGAGCTAAATTCCTCTCTAAACAATCCCTGTTACCCTCCTTGCTTAAGTCCCCAGTACCAGAAAGGGGAGAAGAGAAAGATTTAAGGAACAATTCAGAGATCACAGCTTCATGCTATAGTGCAGCATCTTTTCAGTGGTGGCTCTCTTCATAAAGGAGAAATATCTACAGGCAGAGCCCTGTAAAGAGCCATCAGCTTTTATCATTCTTTTCTGCTGCCTTCTGTAATATCTAGCTACCCTGAGGGAATGTTTCAGAGCTCATTTCTCTTGGATTGTTTGTGAAAAGTGGCAAAACCAGACATACAAGTTAAGGTAGACTGGGGATGGGAAACCTAAATGATTGCTGGCTGCCCAAACACTTGGATGAGTTTCTCTGTGTCTGTGTATACTCTTGTTGGGTTTTTCCATATGACCACTTATAGAAGCTCTGTTCTTATTAAAATACTTACTTCTTTCTTAGTCAGAAAAAAAGTTAATGCATGTAAAGTCATTCTAGAGGACATTCTCAGAAACACAAGGCAAAAATAGGGGAAATTCCAGGTACAGAGAATGCATTTTGCTGCATTTACTCAATTCCATTTTAAAATGCCACTAGTGCTTGGCATTTAGCCATTTGTTAGAGAAAACAGATTCCCAGTCTCAGAGTCCTAATGATGTACTAGAGATTAGAAGGGAAAATTATAATTAATTTTGTGTAAAGTCCAAAGGCAAAATGTACTTGAGTTAGGGAAAAAAAAATAAAAAAAAATTGTCCTACTTCAAGTGCTGGCATTCTTCAGAGTGATGATGGGGACATATACAGGAAGAGGAGCTAATGAGCTGCTATTTTCTAATCAAAGCAGAAAAATCTAGTGGCAAAATAAAATGACAGGCTGACCATTTCAATGTCATTTACAAAATGATAAAAATAGCCCATTGCTTACTCAATGAAGAAAGAATTACAAGGTTTATTGCTAATGGATGTATTTATTGGCGTTTTTCTTAATAGGTTAAATGTATGTGTTTAGTTCAGTGCATTTTATATAAAAATGACACACCTTTCTTACAGTCCATTTATTGGTCAAAGAAAGCAGGTATTGATAGATGCTGTCTTTTTTGCAAGCTTTTCCAGTCAAGAAGCTCGTCTAGTTCCACATGTGTTCCATCTGTGTCTGTCTATCTGTCTTGATTAATAATAGATACATAACATAATTAACAGTAGAAAGATTTGTGGAGTAGTGCAAGATGGCAGTTTTCTGAAGAAACTAGAAAGAAAACGTTGATAAATATTGATTTGATTCCAGAACATGAACTTGGTCTGCCAAGATGGTACACTTGAAAACTACAAATAAAAGAACACATTACAAAATTTGAGCGGGGAGAAACAACAATGGAGAAGAATGATATAATGACAGAAAAACCTAGAAAGAAATGCTTGTTTACCTAGGAAGATATTGATATAGAGAATACCAAAAAAAAAAGGAATTTTGAAAAATTGCAAAGTAATCTTAGCTCCCTAGATGTACTTAAAGTTTAAGCTGTTTTCCCATAAATCCTCTGACTTGTCTTTTTGTCTTTTTTTTTTTTTTAATGTGATCCGCTCCTTATTTTGTAAGCAAGTACTTTGATAAGTAAGACTGATGAGTAAAACAAAAAGAACAAAAAGAGAATCTCAGGAAAGAGCATCTCTTCAGGCCTTTTAAATATTTAACCAGATGGAATTCCCTTCATTGAATAATATTTTATAAAGAAAACAGTAATTTTGTGTTCTAATTTTCTGAGATTTGTACACAAACTTAGCAATAGCAACAATGTCCAACAATGGTTATGGTAACATTCTCAAGAGAAGAAACAGTCCTTGATGATTCGACATTGTGCATATTTCAAAGAAGAATAGTAACACCAGCCTTGAAAAGTGAAGTAGTCTTAAAAATTATGCCAGGGATATTTTTCTTCAACCATACAAAAATGTCAGGTTGTCTGGCTTCCATGAGTCAGGTTTCTTGAAGTACCCTCTCCCCTTCACCACTTCCCAGTTTATACCCAATCAGGTTACCCTGTATCACATGGCACATACAAATATCATTATCCACTTTTTTAAGATTTTGACCCAGCTTTAAAGAATTGTTGTCAATGGTTTATAGTGTTGCCTTTTCTTACTATATGTCTCAAACAATTATTTTCTTTTTTTTTCTGTGAGACAAATCCTTGCTGCTCAGATTTCTCTACTTCAGATCTCCCTGTTAATTATTCTTTTTTTTTTTTTTTTTTTTTTTTTTTTTTTTTCTGCTTCTGACCCTGCCTTCCTTTTTAGTGCCTTTTTTCTTTCTCTTTATTTACCTGTCTCACCACCTCTGGATTCCCCACCACCAAGGCTCTGTGCTTCTGTATATATTGACTGCACACCAGTAAAACAGTAGCTCATTTCCTCCAAATCATAGACAAAAAGAAAGGGCAGCTGGTGAGTACAAATGCTCCTTCAATATCATTTTGCTTCCTTGTTGAATTTTTAATCCATAGCCCAATTTCTTGCAGATTATTCAGTGCAAATGCTGATTTTGTGACATATTGCAACTCTCAAGTTATGTGAAAACAAGCAGGCATGTAGGAAACCGAAGTAATTACACCCTCAGTAATGAATCACCGCAATATGAATTCCATCCTTAGTCTGATATCCTCACACTAACAACTAATCCATAAGAATTATGTTTTAGATATATCCATAAGAATTATGTTTCAAACAGATCCCTTTTTTGTTTCCTTTTAAAGGTGGTGAGAGCTATTTAGACAAGGTATGTGAAATTAGTGAGGGAACTTGCATCTTGATCTTGAGTCATGCATGTTCCTGTAGAGCAGCCTTAAACTGTAAGTGGAAGATGGAGAGTATCCTCAGTGTGGCTTTGTTCAGCTGGTCTTAGGAATTAGCAATGACCTGTTTAGATGCAGAATGAGATTTTATAATTTACAGGAGCTTTCAGAGTTTTGTTCATCACCCTTACTCATGTCCAGACTTCAGCAGCTAAAAGATTCAACAGATCTAAGTTAGTGATATATTGCCACATATTTAAAGCTGGCTTTTTTTCTTTCTTTCTTGCCAGCTTTGTTTTCTGAAATGAGCCCTCATTTTCCTGCCCGATTGTTCTTGTAATTTTCTCTACTAAACTTCACTTGGATGTTTTAATTTTACCGCTGTGTTGTAATACTTTTCCAATGGAGCACTGCCTGAGCTGGTACTTCAAGTCTAGTCAATTTTTAGTTTCTGAAAAACTAAACATCTGAATGATTTTCGGAATTGCAATTTAGCTTCAAAGAACACAAAAGGCACAGGGTGGGAATAAAACAGCTGTCTACACTGTATTCACCTTTAATAAGAATTTAGTGTTTTATTCATTGAGTGAAAGAATTCAGACTGCTTATTTTGGAAGCCTTCATCTTTGTTTCAAAGGAAGATTTACCTTTTGTTTATATACAAATGTCTAAATTAAAGTGCTGAGTAAAAGAGCAAATATGCATAGACTGAAGATACCCTGAAGGAAATGACTTTTTGCCCCTATATTTGCCTAGGCAGTTTTATTACAGAGATCATAGATGCCTTTCAATTATATTTTCATGTATGCATAGTTTGTATGAAAGTAGTATTTTAAAATGCATGTGAAAGATTGAATCAGGTGATGTATAACTATATACAATATGAAGTGTATGTAATAAATTGGCATAAGTAACTATTGTCAAAATGTGAATATAAAAAAATGTGAATATAAAAAACAAGCTGACACTTCTTGCCAGACTACACAAATATGCTTCTAACTGAAATGATGAGTTGTTGGAAAAGCTCTCAGTGATGACTTAAACTTGAGATAACAAAAGATAGCTGTTAGATGTTCTCTATGAAATTAATTTGATAGCTTAAGCTTATACCCTTCTTTTATACACTTCTTTTAGAGCTGGTATCTTAGTCCTATTCTATCAGCAAAGCAAAGCTCTAGTTCCCTTAATGTTCCCCAGAATCCAACACTGGGTCCACCCAGTCTCCTTTCCGAGGTCTGAATCTCACTTTAAAGCCTCCCTGCTATAAGATCTCCTCTTCCTGCACCTTAGTCACACAACCCCATGCAGTGCTACAGGCTTGGGGAAGAGAGGCTGGAAAGCTGCCTGGAAGAAAAGGACCTGGGGATGTTGGTGGACAACCAGTAGGATATTAGCCAGCAGTGTGCCCAGGTAACGAAGAAGGCCAGCAGCATCCTGGCCTGTATCAGGAACAGTGTGTCCAGCAGGACTAGGGCAGTGATCGATCCCCTGTGCTTGGCAGTGGTGAAGCCTCACCTGGAATACTGTGTTTAGTTTTGGGTCCCTCACTAGAAGAAAGACATTGAGGTTCTGGAGCATGACCAGAGAAGGACAATGAAGCTGCTAAAGGGTCTAGAGAACAAATCTTATCGGGAGTGCCTGAGGGAGCTGGTGTTTAGTCTGTAGAAAAAGAGGCTGAAGGGAAACCTTATCACTCTCTACAACTAACTGAAAGGAGGCTATAGTGAGGTGGGGGGTCAGTCTCTTCTCCCAAGTCACAGGTGATAGGACAAGAGGAAATGGCCTCAAATTGCACAAGGAGAGGTTTAGATTGGATATTAGGAAGAATTTCTACACCGAAAGGATGGCCAAGCATTGGAACAGGTTGTCCAGGGAAATGATGGAGTCTTTGAAAGGTATTTCAGGTATTTGAAAGATGTGTAGATGTGTCACTTAGGAACATAGTTCAGTGGTGGACTTGGCAGTGCCAGGTTAACAGTTGGGATTGATGATCTTAAAGGTCTTTTCCGACCTAAATGGTTGTGTGATGACCTTTCCTTCCAGCTGCAACCCAAATGTTGGGGTTGGAGAAGCTACTCTGAAAGACAGTGCAGGACTTCCCAAGGACTTGTGGATTTCAGGGACTGGAATCCTTCTTGGTGATGATCATGGGCAGTTTATAAATCACAGGTACAAATACAGCCATTAGTCAGTTTATAGAACTGTTAATACTAAGGTGTGCTTTTGTTTCTTTTTACCCAATAAGTTACCTACTCAGCCCTCAGGCTGATACTCAGAGAAGACATACAGAAGGGTATTGTAATGCACAGAGCTGTGAGCAGTGCAATGCCTATTGCATGGCACAACATTTTTGTGCCCCAAGTATTGATCTAATTCATACAGAATCCCCACACATATATAAAAGCTGAGAGAAATCAGTTATTTGTAACACTAAAATAAAGTTTCAGTGTAAAGTTCCACCTTTAATTTTTAACAGTTTTGTACATCTTGTAGCAACCAGATACAGTGTACTGTAAAAACTGAAATAAAATAAAAAAATCTACTGGATTCTGTCAGCTAACATCTGAAAAGAATGACACCTGTAGAGTGAAAAAGCACAGTAGTGTATGTATTTATGCAGTGTGACGTAAGAACACTGAAATAATATTTTCTTGCCTATCTTTACTTTTCCCCATAGAAAATCTTTGTGATGTATCAGAAAATGAAAATTGTAATTAAAATTGATAATACTGAGCCAGCTGCTGCTACTGGCCATTGTACTAAAAGGCAGCAGTATTTACAGGAGCCAGCAGAACAGAAATCCAGCCTAGGAGACTGCAAACTGCTAGTAAATTAGAAAGGCATATACTGTAATGGTAAATTCAGAATGCCAATATTCATTAGGAAAATTTATTTAAAATATATTTTCCTATCAATCACTTCCTTCCTGCCAATGTGTATTTTGAGTTTTATCTAAAAAAAAAAAAAATTGTTGAACAGTTTTATTTAAAAGTTGAGTTAGAAAAAAATAGATATATCAGGATACGTGTAATCATGCCCACCAAAATGCATAGGAAGTTATTTTATGCCAATAATACTTACTGCATATTTACCTCACTCCAGCCATGTAGATCCCTGAGATGCCAGTATGTCTAGTTCTGACTTTTTGTTTAGGTACTTGTTTCCTACTGTGAAGAGAACAAATGCCACACTGAATTCCCATATGCATTAATAATTCGACCTAAGACCAAGTCCTCAAATTCATCTCATGCTCTGACAGTGGATACTAGCTTTAGGTAAATAAAAGGAAGAAAACTGCCCTTTCTCATAATATAGTGGAGCTGAGAAACTGAGCTTTCAAAAGCTTAGATTGACATGAAGGCTTGCATAAACCTTATTAAAAGTGAACAAATATTACCTGAATAAGTATGTATAGTTTTAGGGTTAAGTGAGAAAGTCATGTAACTACAGGCAGCAACTGTGAAGTTGGAACTGTATTACATCAGTTATTTAATGTGTGTGCTTGAGGAGCTACACAAGTGATTGAAAGGAAATACTGGCCAAGACTTGGCAAAGATCTCGGTTTTTGTTAAAATACTGAAGGACCCAAATCTATCTCTGTCTTGAAATACAGGGCAATTCTGCCAGATTCACTGCATGTAGTTGTTAAATTTTTCATTGAAGTGGTGGATATCAAATACCTCTAAAACAAATAGAGATATCTCTGTATCTCAGTTACTTTAAAACAAATAGTTCTAAATTTAGATTCCTTGATACAGTTTTCAGTACTCAATCTTTGTCAAAGAACCAAAAAACTGTATTGGCCTTTAACCTTACCTCTAGGTCTGTTTACTCAGAAATAAAATGTAGCCATACTTACACTGAAAAACTTTTCAAACTGATTACAGAAGTGTAAATAAGACTAAATAGTCTTATACTTGTTTACTTTATTTCTGTTTTACCACGAGTTAGTAAGTTGGGTAGTTCCTGAATGATTCAACAATGCCATGCATATTCATTCTGTAAATGTTATGTTTCTTGATGTTAGGATGTTACCATCATATACTTATTTTCCTTCCTATATGTTAAAAATTCTGCTACTTTGTCTTTTAATTAGGGTAATTTGTCAACCAGCCTCAACAAAGCAGGAGAAAATACACGTGAAGAAGAACAGTTCATCCTTTAGCACTTTCAGAGAGGTAGTTTCATTTTGCTGCTCCAGCCTCAGTCTCTCCCACTTGTATATCCAACGAACCATTGGCCCTGGTTCACAATATTCTGCTGAAAGTTTTGTGCCCTTCCAATTCTTAGGGGAGAGACAATGACTTTATAGGGTTTTGAGGCTTTTTTTTGTCTTCTTCACTTTCATTAGAACATTCACTAGGTAAATACAAATTGCTTATGTCTGCTTTACCAAACTATTGTATTTTTTGTGTCAGTCATCCATCTTATTTACAATTTCCTTCACATATTGTTTCTCCCATTTTGTGAATTCTTTTACTTTGGAGCTAAGAAAGAAGAGGATCAGAAGTCCCTTCTTGTAGATTGCTACAAGCACTTCTACTTGGCAATAAATCATCATTTAAAAAAAAATCAGAGCCAAGCAGTTGGTTTTTAATGTAAATATTAGATGCTAAATTGATTTTGTGTTTTTCTAGAAACTCAATCAAAACTTCATGCCCACATTATCAGTTACATAGATATGACTATCTTTATTAAATGTCTCCTATTCATATGTCAAAACCAGATTGGTTTGGTAGAATTTATTTAAATCTGCTCGCATAGACACAAATTAATTACATTACCACTTTTAATTCTTTAGTTCTTTATTATTTGGGTTTTGTAGCATGCTTTTTTTTTTGGTGACTAATAAGCCTGTAATTACATACCTCATTCTGTTTATCTTTTTATATGCACTTATATATGCACTCAATGCATTATTTTTCTATCAGTTGCCTAGTTCTTCCTCAGCATTACAAGATTTAAGTGAAAAGAACATAAGTGGTTGGAGGTGGTTCTCAGAGAAATCTCAGATGTAAGTTTTCTCGACTTACTGACTAGAAATGACTTAATTGCTTAACTGATCCATTCTGTAGAATGAAAAGTCCTTTACCATCACTTAAAACTCATTTCTTACACCAAATGGAGAACAAATCTGTTATCTATTAACGACTCTTGGTTGACAATTATCTGCTAGTATCTGTTTATTTGTTAACAGCTTTTTGGTTTTAGTCATATTTGCTGATTCTTCAGAACTACAATTTTTTATTCAGGTAAAGGAAAGCTTTTCCACCTTCACATAGGGAAACTTGGACAATCTGCTATCAGGGCTATTCTACCATCAATGACCATCACAAAATGAAGTGTCCGAGTCACTCTACAAGCAAATAAAAATAACTTTAAAAACATACAAAGTTTTATATCTCCTATTGTACTTTGCCAGCAGGGAAGATTGTCTAACAACTAATTCATATTACAAATTTGATTGGTAAAAAAGAGGAATTAAATACTCTAAGTCTTGAACTCTCAGCAATGATTAGAGACCTGTGTCATTTTCTCATTTCAATGCATATTTTCATAGTAGAGGTGACTGGCTTTCATTCTGTCCAGCAAATTCAAGACAAAGCCTTTTGCCAAAACCATCATCAGGCACTGACCCTCAGTCATGGAGTAGGCACAATTTCCATGTGCTTTTCTGCATGGCATTTCATGTCACATTTTTCAAACTGTTATTCACGAGACACAAATTCTTCTGTTTATCATGAGAAACCTAATAATGAAGTTAAAACACTGACAGCATTAATTTTCCTCTTTTTACCAAATGGACCAAAGCTAGTGTCAGCCATCTGAAGAAATAGTGGTGTGCAGAGATGTGGCTTGAACAATGACAACCAAACATCAGTCAACATCAAATGCTATTTGCAGAATTTCAATAAATTCACAATATGTGATGACTACAAAAGGATCACATAACATTCATGAATATTTTGCAGTTTGAGGGATCATACTATCTGAAGGTTTATCTGAACTTCATGATGTACCACTTTCTCTGGTGCATTAAATCCATATCCTTGTTGAAGATACATTCAGACTGCTCGATGAACTATATTTGTTTCCTCTTCCTCTGGTAGAGAGAGGAGGTTTTATATATATACATCTGTGTTTGTGTAAGTATATCCCTGGAGAAAAGATTTCTGCGTTTATGAAAATATTGCTTGAATGCTAACAGATCTGAACATAAGAGGGGCAGTGTAATGGAAACCTATCCAATACTTCTCAGATTAGCTTTGGTAGGCTAGATTTTTCAGCTAGAAAGTTTACAGTAAGTTCTGAAATATATGTTCAGGTTTTTTTATTTGTAAACAATTATGGCGGTAATTTCCAATAAGTCAGTTTAGTTTCAGTCCTTGTGCTGTATCAGTAGGATATTTATTTATTTTTTTTGTGATTTATAGTTCTGTCTTCAAGCAATGGAGTGAAATGACTGACTTAATTTATTTTAAATGTAATTTGGATTCCTTGTGGCCAGATTTGTAAATTTATTTAAAGATTCAAAATTGACTAATGTCATTCCTACCTTTGGGCTCTTTAGATACCTTTATAATGCTTGCCCAAAAGTTTAAGTCGCTTTAGAAAATAATGCTTTTATTCTAAAAGACTTAAATGCTTGAAAAATTGTGGGGTTTATTGCAGCCACATTGGCTAGCAACTCACAGTAAGAATTTTTTCTGTACAAATTACTTCAGTAGCCAGTAAGAGAGACAAGAATATGCAATGCCTTCCAAATGTAACCAAAGAAAGAAATGGTCTGAATGACAAACCATACTGGGTGAGTGCAGATAAGACAGTATTTTCATATAATAATCAGATCATTAGCATTTCTGTAATTCATTCTTGTACCCAGCTTGCAGGTGACTGAGAAGTTCAAGAATACTGCTGTCTTTCATGTATTGTGCTACAGACTAATTGTTCTATCAATTAGTTCATACTGCGTGGATCCTGGTCTGCAAGTTTGCAGTATACACCACTGAACTTTAGGACAATAAAATATAATGTCAGTTAGTTACAATAAAAAGCGAGTGGCTCCTTGCACCATTAATGTTGCCACATGGTAGTGCTGGTTTTCTTTATAGGAAGGAGGTATAAAAATATATCTTTGTTCCTTATGAATGGAGACCTTCGCCGTGTAATAGGGATTTTCCAGAAAAAGCCCCTTGATTAAGTAAGGTTCCTACTAACTTTAAATGACTCCTTTCAGTAGAATAGGAAATAATTTAGAATATGATTTAGAATAATTTAGAATATATTTAGAATTGTATATGAAATTCATGTACTATTTAATTCAATCAATAAAATAATTCCTAACTGAATAATAACCTGTTTGTTGCAGGCATTGCAGAAAACAATATAGCCAAAGAACCAAATAGCAGAAGTTTAACTATGCCTTGTCATATTAGCGTAATGAAAAATAATGTTAAACAAGTTTTCAGGACTGAGTTGCACTGAGTAGGAGTGCAAATAATAGAATGATGTCTAAAACTTGCAGAATACTATATCTCAAAAAGCAACATTTTTTGTTTGTTTGAAGGGAATGATTTAAATCCTTCCTTTCACTTATTTTTTTTTCTTCATTCATTTTGATTTTTGCATAACATTCTCTAGTATTGTGCTGACTTCTATACCTTGTCAGAGCCCTGCCTAAGAGAGTAAGTGTCAATGAGAATCATGTTGTCTTAGTAGATGAAATCACTTCAGCCCTTTTTTTTTTCCCTCATTCTTTTAGTCTAGGGACCCCCCTCAAAAATGGAGAAGGTCCTATTCCTTCTTGTGTACTTGTACTAAGGTAGAGTCAGGTGAACAGTTTCATGCAACTTTCAGGATAAACTGCAGTTACAAAGAACCCCAAGACAACTGCCTAGAACAGATGAAAACTGCAGAGCTGTAGTGGCAAATTTGAGACAGAATATCGAAGAAAATTCTGCCTTCTTGGAGAAACTCTGATACCAGTTATATTTCTAAAGACTATTGAACAAATGAGGACGGTGATGTAAGATGTAGGTGAACTTCAAAGACAGTACAGGTTATACAAGTGTTTCTAAGAGGACAGTTTCACCATATAATCTGCTGGATGATTTTCCTCTAGAAGAGTATATGAATAATACATTAGATTACTCATACACGTGACAACTCAGGTACAGTCTTACTTTATTAATATTGAGTTCTGCTACTTTACTATATTATGAAGTATTTGACAAATTGTTTATTGAAAAAATAATTCTTCTTTCGATGCTCTTTTTTGTTCCCTCTATGAATGGTTAACAGACTAGATGGAAATGTTGATGCTATCCATGGAAATGCTTTCTTTTTTACCATTCATAAAATGCATTGATGTTTTCCATGTACATATATTTTGGTTCACACGAGCCAGTTTGGAATTTTGCTATCTTGCGCATTCATCTTTGCTACACAGAACATCAGATTTTCTCCAGAGTGAGTTCTGTTTTAGAAAATGCTTTCAGAAATCAATTTCTATTTCTCTCTCTCTTTAAATTTAAGACAGAAACAAGAGATTGATTTCCAGATCTATTTTTTCATTCTATCTCTTTCTCCACACATAAATACATTTATATATGTACATATGTATATACGGAGGAATATATTCATAGGTGTTTATTGTATGACCCTGTCTGTAAATAACATACCTGCCCTTGGGTTCTTTTCAGTCATTCTAGTAAACCCTTTCTAAAACTAGGTAGGTTTCTTTTCTTTAAAGGTCTCATAAGTGATCTGTGGTGATTCATCTTCTACCTGACACAGGCACAATGTGAGCTTCCCCTTCCTTTACTTGACCTGCAGCAATATCTTCCCTGATCTGAGATACCCGAGTGGTTCTCACTTTGCCTTGTACATAGTGGTTTCATTTTCTTGTATCATAATCCCTTCCTGAATTCCTACGAATATTTATTCAATGTTGCATTATCTTGTATATAATCAAAGTGACAGTACATTTGGATGCTGAATGCTGAGGTACGTAAAGATGCAGTCCCTGTGTAAATGGTAGAAATCCTAATTTTCTCTGAAATTTTTATTCCAAATATTTTCTGAAACAGAAGAGAAGAATAAAAGAATTTTAATTCCATAATGATGCAACACATAGCTGAGACTGGTTACAAGAGATCTAAATGTCAGAAGCTTCTTCTTTTCTGCAGTCTTACAGATGAGACTGCAGCCCCACTGGGGCTTTCTGCTTCTGTCACTATGCAAAGAAGCCCTGAAACTGTTTAAACAGGGAGTCTTTTTGGTTTGTTTTTCCTTTTCCAAAGATCCATTTTCTGTGAGCTTATCCCCAGTAAGAATATAAATTGATACTATATTTTCAACGGAAAGCGGTCATTGTTATGGATTGTTTAATAATCACTGCTAAGTAGAAAACAAATAATAATAATAGAAAATCTGATTTGTGTCACACATGACACAGAAGCATTAGTCAAAGTAATTGTACAAATTCATTGCAAAATGCATTAATCATCCCTTGCTACTACACATTAGCAGGATATCTAGACATGGATTAAAAGGCAACGTTTGCTTGTGGTGTTCCAAAATGCAAGATGTTAATAATTTATCTTTCTTTATGAGGAAAAAGTGGAATAATTAAATAGCTAAGTGGACTTACTCAAATTCTGACTGAAGAGAAGTAAATGATCTTCAAATTAGGTCCCAAGGTACATAGCTATCCAGACCATAAAATATGAAAACCAGGTTTTTGATCAAAAGCAAGCCCTTTCTCCCCGCCTTTCCCTGCTCC
>VZRU01018537.1:247697-271792 GCA_013398155.1 Pedionomus torquatus
CATTACAAGTGCTTATTTTGAATCACCTCAATTAATCTGGAAAAAGTACTTTGCAGAGTTGTACTTCATGGGCAGCAAGTTTCTTAGCCAGCTGCTGCTGCAGGTCAGTATCTTCTGGAAACTCCTGCCTGTTTTCATACCTGATGGTTCATTCTGCTGTCTTTGTCAAGCATGCCATTTTAAGGTACTGAGTGTCCTAACAAGGGACTGAGTGAACTTAATGAGGTATAGACCCAGAATTTGAGTACAAGGATAAATTAGCCCCACCTGTAGAATTGTTGAGCTGTCAACCTGAACCTAAGCCATCCAAATACTGATAATTTCACATCAGACTTACAAATACTGCATAACCAAGCACAGATATACACGAAATCCAAACCCATGACTGAACCTGGGTCTCTCTAAATACTCTACAGTAATTATGCTTTCCTAGTAGCACAGTGGTGTTGAAGTTATACCAGCTGAATTGTTTCAGCTTGTCAGGCACTGTGGTGGTTGAGTTTTCCTACATCTCTTCTGCTGGCTGAGTCCTAGGTACTGTTTATGGTCTACTCAGACAATGCTCTGAAAGTTGTGAGAAAAGGCAATTGGGAATTTTCATTCCTAAAGTTGTACAGAAAAGGAACAGACTGTAAATTTAGGGATGAAGTTCACATACTTATGGGGAAAGAATTCCCAATATTCCTGCTTTGTTTATCAGAAACGGTGACATTTGAAGGTTTTAAAGTTGTGTCTTTGTTTTTGTTCTGCTATGCTTCTTTTTTTCTGGTTTGCAAGCAGGAGCAGCTTGAAAGAGGATGTTCAGAAGCAGAGAAAAGAAAACTGAGAACACCTTGTGAGAAAGATGCAGAGACTGGGCTGGCAGAGATTGATGTTGCTTAGTAACCTTCAGCAGGAAAGCATTTAAACAAATTTTGCATGCTTTGGGGCAAAGGAATGAGTTTGTTTCTCCTTCAGTTTTTTATTGTTTATTGCCTGTCAGTGGTCAAGGAGTGTCTGAACGATGCTTTTAAGTCATATGGTTTCTTTTTAGATAGCCCTGCGAGGAGCAGGGAGTTGGACTCCTTACAGGTCCCTTCCAACTTCAGATATTCAGTGACTGCTGTTGTACGTTTGAGTTAAAGTTAGGTTTACTTGGTTCTCATTTCAGGTATTTGTCAACAGAGGTCTGGGGTTTTTTTGCCTTTTTAGTAAGCATGCAGGATAGAAAGCAAAGAGCTGTTCTTTAAAAAAGTCATGAAAATTGTGTTTGTTATATATCACTGTAAATCCATACAGTCATCTCTACCCTTATCTCCTTACTCCAGTGGTATCATCCACAAGGCAACGAATGCATTTATATCTTTCAAATGTTGGACCTGCTCTGTAAAATGCCTGACACCCTTATGTATCATTTTCTATTACAAGAATTAGGGGTGGCCACTACCAGAGAGAGCTCAGCATCCAGGTCCATGATTATTACAGCGGCCAGTAGTCATGTGCTAAAATTGAACAGAGAAACAACATGATGCAGAGGAACTACTTACTCGAGGAATAACAGCATGTAGGAATACGTTGTGCACAGTCATATTTTGGTCATACTTTATATTAAGGATATACAGTTACAAAGATTAGGCAATTTTTAGTCAATATTTTAGTAAGGAACTAACTAATAATTTGTTGTAGCACCCAAGAGGTGTTATCAGGAGCTTGTGTCATTCATATGTCTGAAACGTGCTTGTAACCTTTCATGTCCATGCATTAATACTTTTTAAAAGCTTGTAAATTCACTTTTAGATATATTTGATGTTAATTTCATATCAGTAAATATGGTGGAGTGAAAATACAGCTGATACTTTCTATGAAGAGTACGGAAAGTTATATGATAAACATAGTTATGTGTGGAAATTTTATGAGGACTGCAGGATTTCATCAAAGCAAATTTACTGAGCTATAAGATTATCATTCATCTCTGTTGATTAAGGCTTTCAGGAAGAATGAATACAGAACAATTACTTTTAGACAAGCAAGATATGAGCAAACTGTTAGGGGACCAGGTCCCAAACTCTGGATCACTACCCTTCCTGGAGTTTCAAGTCCAGAATTATCGCTGGAAGAGGGTAAGTAGAAACAATGGGAAGTTGTCAATTTAGGATATACCTATGGTGTGGCTGCAGCAGTTACACATTACACTGCATCACAGGTATGCATCAAGCAGCAAAAAACTCAGTAGTTTAACCTGTTTCCAGGGTCACTCTTACTCTCCATGCTGAACTCACTGCTGAGGACAGTTTGCATCTAGGATATGTTCCTATTTTTCCTACATACTTATGTATGTGTGTGTGTGTGTGGGGGGGTATTTACATATTCTCAGAAGAAGAAGGAAGGTAAATTATTGGAGAATTCTGATGGGGGCGGGGGAGAGTTGGCAGTCTCTGAAAAGACTTGTGACTTCAAATCTGAAAGAAAGCAAGGCTTCAAGAAAAGCTTCAGAAAAAGCATGTATATAATTTAGCATGATTTTGGTTTAGTATTTAAAACTGGTTTTCTTTTGATACTGATGCTTACTTTCAAGAAAGCTGTTTCCTTTCTAATCACTGCTGTCATTGTTTCCAGAAGGGAGAGAAAGGAAGTCAGAGCTTAATTTATGCTTAGTGCTGGTACTGTAATCCTTCAATCTAGAGGCGTATAGAGAAAAGGGAATTGTGTGAATCTGGTGTAAGGTCATTAACGTATGAGCATCTGTTAAAGTGTGTGAAGATCTGCAGGGACCTACACCTATTTCCAGATTCAGGGTGAATGTGGCAGACCCCGAGCTAAATAATCAAATGTGGAATGCTGATTTTTAGTGCTTGATACTGCCATGCTTTAGCTGGCCAACAGTTATTTCCTATCCAATGATAACATGTCTCAAAAAAGATATTTTTTTTTATCTTACTGAAGTGGGACATGGTATAATTTTATTTCAGTACAGTCTTATCTACATTCAGACAGAGCTTTGAGAATTTCTTCATGCTGTGTTAGTGTGTTTCAGTACATTTTAATACCATCTTAACAAACGTACACCCCAGAATGACTTTTCAAGCACCATAACATTAATAATTTGTAAGCTTAAATTGTTAAAAAAGATTATGCCAAGTAGGGTGTATTTGATTTCTCAACACAGATCTCTGAAAGTGTGTTGGTGTCTTCTGTCACCGTGACATTAAGGCAGAAAAGCACAGGGATTTCTTTCTTCAAAAAAAAGCAACTGATAAGGTTTTCTAAGCTGTGCACTCTGAGAATGTTGTAGGTGTGACAGGACTGCAGTCAGGACTGACACAGCTGAATGAGTATCCAGCACCAGTTCAGTGGTGTGTGTCAGTTCTCAGGAGGTGCAAATGTCAGTTTAGGGAAGTAGTTTGTGAGGAGGTTGAGGTCAACAGCAATTATTTGCACTCAGGACAGCTGACGCCAAGGGCACTTACTTCCTAGCTGGATTTCTGCTGTGAGAATTTGAGGCCGAATCCTGAATCTTTTTTTTTTTTTTTTTTTTTTTTTTTTTTAACACTTCTGACTGGACGTATTTGCAGAGTATTCTATATTCCTAGCTGTGTGAACCATCCATGACTTAAAGAATTATAGCTGAAATTTGTAGGACTTAGTATGCAAATGAATTGTTGTATGTTAATGGCCGCCTCTTCCACTTTGAAACTAGTTCAGGGATCGCAATGTTAAATCAGTGGTTGAACATGACCTATTGTTTCTTAAGCAATTTCTTTCACATGGTTTTTGGCAATTAATGCAACAGTAAATACAGATATTTTCATTTCTATTTGATTCAAACAATGATCTTGCAAAGGGATGAAAGATGTCTTTAACCCATTAAGGAACAATGTGATGATAATGTGATCATCTCTGTTCCAGGTGATGCAGACATCTTGATTTAGCTGAATATTGACATCTGAGATGCTGTTACACCAGGTTACATGACAGGTAGCAGCACAGGCTCAATCCACCAAACTCTCGTAACATACTTAGGGTCAGGTGAGAGAAACAATGGGCCATGTAATAACAGAAGAAGGAGCTGCCCATGAGGTGCCTATGTTTGTGGAAAGCTGCAACTCAGAAATTGGATCAGGGCTTTTCCTTACCATTGTGATTTTACAGCCAAGTGTAGACCAAAATATGAAGTTCAACTGTAATGTAATACAAATGGTGCTGTGAATACATTGGGTTGTAGACTGAGAGACAGGGCATAAATGGCACGCTGATGAAAGACAGCCATAAACATAATTTACGTGTAACCATGGCTTCATATAAATGGTGTTTATGGCTGTTGTCTTTAGTGAGCTCAGCTCCAGACTGGACTAGTGCCCTGTTGCTTGACACTGGGAGGCAGATCTGCTGGTGAGGAATGGGAGATTAGCAACTCGTAAAGAATAACAGCAGTTGTCAACAGTCCTGTACATGACTGTATTTACTTCTAGACAGTTCTGTAACATCCACCTTCCTTTGAGTGTGACTGTGGTTCCCACCTCTTTTCTTTTATTCTGCAACTTTTTGGTAATTATACTTGTTCTCAGGTTCAATCAACAGATGTAGTGTGACAGACTGCTGATAAAAATTTAAAATGAAAAATATGTTGACTGTGACCTTTGAAAAGATCACACACCTGTATTTAAAAGATGAGGGAAGATACAGCAAGTAAACTTACATTAAAAGTAGTTATTCTTTGAAACTCCATCCATTAAAGTCCGATCTTTATTGCAGTACTGTACTGATAAAAAAATCAAGGATGACTATCAAGGGGACCTTAAGTCCCACCTCAGAATAAATATTTCTAAAGCATTTATTATCTAACAGAGATTCTGACCTAAAGTTCCAGTGTAAATACTGATATGCTATGTATAGCAAAATCAAAGCAGGTAATTGTAACACAGGAACTGCCAAAAGAAAGGTATTGCATTCTGACTGAGGCAGACAACCTAAATATAAATTTCAAAAAGCATGAAATCACAAGATAATTAAAAGTAATATATACTCTGAATTTGGAAATGCAAAAGTACACATGCTAGAATGTCTTACTTTTCTACTTCAGCCTCTTCAAATTGCCTTTTTCTGGTACACTTGTCTCAGCTACATTAATCCTACAAGGTTTGTCCAAAATTAGCAAAGGTGCTTTTTTTCACTAGATATTTCCAGATTGTCAGGACTCAGGTAACACACAAAAGGGAGGTAAACCAACTTAAAAGCTACACCAATCATCCAAGAAACATGTCATGGCTTATCTTTTATTTCTTAGGCAGCAAATATGAACGTAGATGCAGCAAAAAGCCCCTGTGCTCACCCAGAAAGCCTCAGAGAATGCCCAGACAAAGGGAAACAGAGAAAGTTTAAATGTGTTGTACAGGATTGGATGCTGTGGTCATTGACTATATGTATAAACAGACAGAGGTGCCAGCACTGCTTATCTTCAGTCTGACAAGCTTTCACAGGTCAACAGAAATGGCCAGAATTTTGACTGGTATTTTGACTTTTGGTAGTAATTCAACCACCATTTGGACCAAACTGAATTGATGATGCAGACCCACATTCTACATCTGTAATTCTGCAGTAACGCCCTTGGTTGAGTGACATTGCTGTAGATTTACCTTTTGTAACTATAAGCCTAATTTTCTCAGCAGATGACGATGATGATAATTATTTTTCTCTCTCTTTTCATAATAAATAAAATAAAATACAAGTTTAAATAAGAACTCCTGACAAACAAGGACTAGCATGAAATATATAGAGATGCAATTTTAAATCATATGTTGAACAATGAATTTAGCAAAAGATGCATATAATAGAAACATATTGAAGTTCTAACAGCTGGAAACTACAAATTCCAGTTTGGTTAAATTCAGCCTGTAAATAAAGTTGAGATTTTCTTCCAGTGACAGGAATTAAATGTTGGCCCAAACACTGTAGAAAATATGGCAGACTCTTGTTGGCTGATAGGTTTAAACCTTTAAAAAAAAAGATTTAAATCTTTTAAAAGTCTAGAGATGGTTCTCACCAGCAGTGCTGGAAGTCATTGGAATTAATCAATTAATGGAATTGGCTGACAAAAATGTGCAGCATTAGTTCACAAAAAGACAAACCTGTGTGTGTGTTTGCTTGGGGTGAGCTGTTACAGATGTTTCAAGTGCTGGTGGAATCATTTTTGTAGATCCCATTCTGCTTATATAGGAAAGACATTTTCTGATGGAAAGTGTTCAGTTTTAGGTCTGACACATTGCCATAGACATTTTGATCTGCCAGGTACCCCAATAGCACTTGTTGGGCATTCAATGTCCTAAGTTACACAAGGATTAATTGGCTGAATGGCTGTGGGAATAAGTATTTTGTAACAGTTTTTGTACAGTTAACTATTTTTTCCAATCAAAGGTTTGAGTTTTTTAGTATAGGTGTATTACTGATATTGCATATACACAGTAACAGACTAACTTGTGTATCAATTTTTACTTTAAAGTGAAAATCAGAGGAGAGAAAGTCAACATGTTGATTAAAGTGTGTTGATTAACACACTTTTGAGTTAGCTGGATTTCTGGACAAAGCTTCATTGTTTTCTTTCCTGTGAGTTGATAGCAGCCTCTGTGTGGAACTTGAGTGTTTTACCCTGTGCTATTTTCTTTTTTTTTTCCATAGCTATCCACCTCTCTCCCTTTTTCCTTTTGGGAGATGATATTTCAAAAACCAGCCAATGATTATTCTAAGATGAGCGGACACGACATGCCATTGTTGGCAAGTGCCTAATGCTGTTTTCGGTGCTATTTTCAAAAGTGTAGATGGGTAGAGGTAAAGAGTAAGCTGCCTGTTTCATGGTTAGGCAGGTGCTGCTGATTAGGATAAGGTCTAAAATGTTTGCCTTATGCCAGTTATTTTAATATAGTTCTAGAAGGAATGAATCTGGTCCTGGTTTTTATTTTGTAACTGTTTCCCTGGAGACAGTCCGTGTGAGCTGGCTAAATTCTCAAGAACACATGCTAATAAATAAATAAATAAATTCAAAATTAATGGGGCTGACTGATGCTGGCCTGGCTGCCACATGTGCCACTTTCCTCTGAAGTGATGATTTACAATTCTTACAGACTGTGAGTTTTTCTTTTGGGGGCTCTTCAAGTGAGATTATATACTGTGAATGATTTATAATGCTCTGTCCATGATTATTTACTGAGAATCCAAATGCACTGAGTAATACCAGCAAAATGGTTGGTATTACACAGAAAACAATAAATTTTAAAATATGGGATAGTTTTAGGATAAATACTGCAAAATTTTTTATTATTCGTATGTGCCTGGGAGCTGATGCTTCTGGACTAGCATTAGAGTTATTATTGTGTTGCAGTGCAAGTAAAATAATGGTTTATAGCTTATTTTTCTTGTAGTATGTAACACCTGGTTGTTTATACTGACAAGTGCCAAGAGATGTACCTTTGTAAATCAGACATCCACCAAAGGAAGGCCAGCTATGATGCTATGGAACTGGTACACATGGGAGGAAGGAAAGCAGGCAAATAGTGACGTAACATCTGTTTGAAATGTGCAGGCAGTTCAATATGACTGAAAAGAAAGGCAGATATTGTTACATCTTTTTGTGATGGAAGTGTGAGATGGGTAGTTTATAAGTGGGAATCAGCTGAGCTGATTTGATTTGTGATACGGATTTGTGATATGCAATTGTGATGCAATTTGTGATATGCAATTTGTGATATGCAATTGAGTTTTAACTAATATTTAAATCATAATACTTCATAATTTAGAATTAAAAAGGAAACAGTTAAGAAAATGGTTATGATGTTTGTTTTGAGGAATTACAACAGAGTTCCTCTAATTCAACTCCAAGATTTCCTAAAGTTTCTGTTTGTGTAACTGGGAAAATCTCATGTATTTACTTGCTAGTCTTTGCTTCCTTTGCATGCTTCCATCTTTTGCATTTAATAATTTTGGAGTTAAGTAAACAGAAGAATTTATCAACCTGGAGTTTAAGCAGTCCACCACCATTGTTTCCTGCCCTTTAGATACTATTAACATCAGCTTTCATTGTCAGGGTTTAGATTGGAAGTACCCCCACATTTTGATGAAGGCTGTAGCTTTAAATGTGGTAAAAACTTACTTCTGGAAATAATGAGAGAGGTTTCTATTAGGTGTTCTTTTTATGGGACTAACTAACTATGCACACATTTACACATATAAAAGCTCAGGTGGATGTAGAGGATTAACAGTGAGTAGTATTCTCAGTGATGTAGACATTTACAATGCCTCACTTAAATTACAGTAGCCTGATTGCCCTAGGGTGTTTTTATAATCAACTGTGGGAGGACAGGCATGACACCACAGCTATTCAGAGCTGCACTTAACCCCAAGCATTTGAAACCACCTATTAAGAAAAAGTCCTTTTTTCACTGACTATAAGGAGTAAAAGGGGATGCCATGTTCATCAGTAACCCTCCTGTGTGGCAGTGTCCCACACATGCAGAATGGAGGTACCGCATCCAGATCACAAATCAAAACATGTTTACGACTGTTCTGTGTTGTGCCTCCAATGAAATGAATGAACAACAAGTGATGCCTATAATATAAATTTTAACAATGTTGTTGTGAAAGCAAGGAAGACTGTTGTTACTGTATTTTTTTTGATTTTTTTTTTTCATGGTTTTGTTTGTACTGAAGACTGTGCCTTAGGATGCGATTACAGATTTCCATTCCACTCTACTTTTATGAATTAAACAAAGCAGAGCAGAAACAAAGCAAACAGAAAACCTTGATAGACTGATAAAGTGAGTGTGTAGAGCTCTAAATCACAGAGGACAGGATGGTAACTCTTTAAACTTACTTATTGTGCACAATCTATTATATTTATATTTAAAGTGATTTTTTTAACTCTACACTCCTCTTCTATAATGCACATTTATCACAACATAGAAGAAAAAGAAATCAAGCTTCATTTCATAACATTTGTTAGAAAGATATTAATTTATATTGAAAGCAGAGATTGTATTCCATCTAGAATACTTGCCTATTCATTAAATCTGTATCACTAGGCAGACACCTCAAACAACTTTATTCTTCAATTAGAAGTGAATCAATTTTTTACGTGATAGCAGGCAGGAAGGTTTCTATGATGGAGAACCTGCTGAGGTAGGAAGGCAGACCTACTGCAAATAATAATAATATTAATATTGTAGCTGGAAAACTGTTTTAAATGCACCTTTTATAGTACCTTCAATATATAAATAAATCAATAAGCAATAAGGCATAATTCATTATATATGTTATTTTAAAATATTTCTGAATATAGCGTGTCCATGAACCATAATAAAAATCTTAGTGACTGTCTTATATGATTTCTTACTGCAAGTAAACTTGAATGATACGCTGTGCTGTGTTTTTCTTAGTGGAGGTATAGCTGCTAGTTATGTCTTTGGAACTTCTTTTTCAGGTTATCACAGTAATATACATTAGCTGTATTGTTTTGGTTTGTTACTGGGATTTTAACTAATCTGAATTCTAAAAGTGTTGAAAATATTTTCCTTTTTCCTTGCACTTTATCTCCCATCTCTAGTGATATACTGTTCTGTCAATAGTGAAAGTTGTAATTATCTCATTAGCTTGTTATTGCAGGGCTGTTCTGAAAATGAGCTCAAGTCATTTTTTTAAGATTAATAAAAGCCCTACAACTTCTCCTAAATGCATATTATCCTTACTGATTATTCAAGCAATATTAGTCTTAATTGTTGTTGTCTGAAAAATTAATTACCCAGGAATTTATCTAAAAGCATGTGAAATGTGGTATTTTTAAGTGGTAGGCTTGCTTTCAGATCCAGTGAGTGCGAAATCTTAACATTTACTGAAGCTTTATGTTTGAACCATTGTAAAACAAAACACTGAGTGGAACAAGACTGGTTTTCCTCTCTTTTTTTTTTGTGTCAATCTGTGGAAAACTTTGATACCTTATTCTTTAAGCAGAAAATAATAAATCAGTCAAAAGAAATTTACATGTGGGTCCAAGTTTACTTATAAAAGTTTGCAATATAACTTTCCTGGATAATAAAAATCATGTACTTGATAGAGATATCCATTTTATGACACATGATAATTTCCCTGCTCCCTCCTCCCTCCCAAACTATCATGTCATGCGCTACCAGCAATAAATCTTCTTTCATCCTTTACTGTGAGAGAAAACCATTTTACCACCTTTTTCCATTATAGTATTTCCTGTGTTCCCATAGTCCTAACCACTTTTTCTCTTCGGTATGTCCCAATTAACATACCTATTTAATCTCAGAAGTAGTGTTCTCTGCTTGCATTACCTTTGCTAATTGCTTGTTTTTTTACAAACCAGGAGTATGTGTAATGCTGAAAGACTGGCTTGTGTAGTAAAACATGTTGTCTTTCTGAGGCTGTCATGCCTGTAACAACCCTAATAATAATAATAATAATGTCACATTCTTACCCGGAACTTCACTATTGCAAAAATGTGAAGTAATGTTTTTTTCAGTTTGAGATTTCCTAGTGGAAAAAAGTTTTGTAATTGATAATTCACAAATAGTGTGGAAATTATTCTGAGATTAATGGAGAAAAGAAGAGGCTGTTGTTGGGAAGATGATCTAAACTCGGGTCCTGCCCCTGTTATTCCCTGTAAACTCATATGATACTACTTCCAATTCATGTCTTTATTCCTGGCTGTTAAATGGCATTAATCTAGAAATTTAATTCTACTTATCCAGGTAAGGTATTCTATATTACAGATGTTATAGTTAGTTTGAGGATCACGTTAGAGCAACTAGAAAGATAAGCTTTTTACTCAATTGTGGGCATAAGAAATTGTTTATTAATACATTACCTCTCTTACAATGGGGTCCATACAATGAAAATTTGGATCATGTCTCATTTCAGATTAATTTCAAGCTAAGAAGCATGGTTTAGTCATATGTTACAGCTAAGAATATGTAAAAAAACAGTGGGGTTCTACAAGCTCCTAGAAACCTGTGAGAAGGCCATGATGTGATGCTGCCTGGGTAGGTAAGCACCCTATGGTTGTTACAATCTATTTCTACTTTCAAAACCTGTTTGGCAATGTTCATCCTCAAACGGTCTTTAAAAGAAAAATCCTCTAAAATCCCAAAGAACTAAGGATAAAGATGGTTACCTTGATAATTGCTTGCAACTGCATGTTATAAGAAAAAATGGTCATGGAAAATGATGAGTTATCCATGACAGAGAGGGGTTACTACTGGAGGCACACAGTAACATGGTCTGAGAGCTCAGATGCACAATGTATGTAGAGAGGAAGTTACCAGCCAAGCTGCAGATGAGACTGTGCAGTTTGTACTTAAAATTCTAAACACAAGATGTTGTTTTATTGTGAAGAGTCCCATTACTGAGTGATAGGGCAATAAAATGGCAGATGAAATTCAAAATTGATAAATGTAAAGCAATATTCTTGAGGAAAAGTAGTTTTAAGTTTATAAACAGTAGTGAGCTCTAAATTATCTATTCCTATTCAAGACGAAATGGCAGAATGCTTGACAGCCCTGTGAGACCATCAGCAAACAGAATTTCAAGAATGTTAGTTGAGGAATAGATACTGGAACAGAAACCTTACAACTGTTCCCCTATATGTGCCCATGAGATAAAATTGCTGAATACTGAAAAGTGAAAGTTAAAATTCTACAGGAAGTATTATAAGGGTTATCAAAGTTTGGAGTTGCTTCCACAAAAGGAGAACTTTTTTGGACTAAAACATTTTATCCTGAGAAAAGTCAGTTAGGTTAGGGCATGATATATATTTCTAAAACATATTAAAAAGAAGAGTGACAATAAGGTGATCACAATCCAAGTATACTTCGAAACAGATTTAAAGCAAACAATGTGCTTATAAAACAACCAATTTTTTAAAACAGCAGAAGCATTTCATCATACCAGAGTGGCATTAAATTGCACAATATATTTGGAATGCCAAAAATTTTTCTTTGGTTCAAAAAAACCCTGTACAAGTTCACAAAAGAGAGCATTATCACCATTTATGACATACAAAAGAAGTGTTACCACAGAGGTGTTTGTGGACAGGTTTTCTGAAATAAGTATAATTGGATTTTTTTCTTCTTTTACACCTTGTATAGGTCTATACCCTGGCAAGGTGTCCTGGTTTCTTCTGGGATAGAGTTAGTTTTCTTTTTAGTCTTTGCTGTGTTTCATATTTGATATGAAAAGAATGTCAATAATGTATATTGTTTTAGTTGTTCCTAGGTGATATTTATACTATTCAAGGTCTGGTTTCAGCTTCCCACAGAAGCTGGAAAGGAGCACAGACAGAACAATGGAATGGCTAATGGAGTATTCGGTACCATAAACATCTTGCTCAGGATATGAATGGAGGTTGGCTGGGGGCAGGATTCTGTGATCTTTGCTTGGGTTGGGCTGGGCAACAAATTCATAGGGCACTGAGAGTTACTTGTGTCATATTCTTACACAATTATTATTATTATTATTGTTGGTTTTATTATTGTTGTTGTTTTTATTATTGTTATTTTCTGTTATTGCTCTATTAAACTGTCTTTATCTCAACCTGTGAAGGTTTCTTTTTCCCTTTCACTTCGTTTTCTCCCTCTTCTCCCTACCTGTCTAGGGAAGTAAGGAGGAGTGAGCAAAGGCTGCATGGTCCTAGTTTCAGGGATTAAACCACAACAGTAGGACATGAGCCACATGGATCTTTGTTTTAACCCTGTTTTATTGTTTGCACCTGATGAAATGCAAATAAAGAATTTTTGCCATCATACTTTGAAAGCTTCTCACATAAACAGTGATCCTGGACATCTAATAGGAATAATAGCTAAGAAAATAATCTGAAACTATTTGGCAGTTTCCTGGTAAATAAATCATACAAATCCATGTTTCTCGGTTTCTAAACCTCCTCAAAGTACTTCTCAGTGTTCTGTCTCAGTTTTTTTAGGATATATCCTATATTATGTTTCTGAACATAAATGTATTTTGTTATTGTTGCTATCTGAATTAAGCCTGGTTTATAAGCCTTTAGCATTAACTTCCAGAAAAAAAGAAATATATAGGTAATTAAAATAGAGAATACTGTCACCCTGATACCTTTAACTTTTCACATATCTTTTATTCCATCTTCCTACCACGACTGTCCATAATATGATTTCAGAAGAGACACAAAACTGAGAGCCATTTTCCACTGATAAAAATGAGCAATGCTTCTTCCAGGATGGAAAACCAGCTAATTGGAGAACAGATCTGAAATAGTTTCATTGACAATCTCTTACCCAATTTTGGCAGATGATTGATTTTTTTCTTTTTCTATTTCACTTTAACTTTCACTGACTTTTATTATTTTTTTTTTCCTAAAGATTACTGACTTATGTCTTAATACTCTATTATACTGTAGTCTCAGGAGTCAAAGAAGTCAGTGACTGCTGGAGGTGTCCAGAGCTGCTTAAAGGTTACTAAAAAAATGTCAAGATTAAATCTGCAGGGAGAAGTAAAGATCATTTTTGCCACACTTTCTAAGCTTTTCCTACTTTAGTATATAATTCATTTGATTATCTTATGTGTTGAAATTTATGAACTATGAATTTTTGAATCTTGCATGACAAAATAAATTCTTCTCCAATATTCAAACCTTGTTCAGGCACATTTCCTTGAACTGAGTGTCTGAATTAGAACTTAAACATCTTTTTCATTAGTGGAAATGTCAATTCTTAGTTCTTAGACTTAAAGCACATTTGGTAGCAAATGTTAATAGGCAGGAAGTAGGCCCTGGATTTTGTAGTTATGCTGCATTTCTTCATATCAAAATGTTATGGAGTTAGAGAGGTTGCCTGCCAAAACTCCTAGAGTTAATATTCTTCAGTTGTCCCTTACTTTTATTGACGTGTTGGAAAGCCTATAAATAAACAATTAAGGTTCTTTGCAAGGTTAATTTAGTGTTAAGACCAATATATGTCTTGCCAGAACATTTGAGTGGTAGGTTGCTTTTACATTGTGTTATTCTGAGCTATTTAAATATACTGATAGGAACTTTCTCTCCACTGCTGTCCTCAAGCATGGCGCTTCTGTTCTGCACCTCAAAGCACAGTAAACAACGGGAAAGGTGTCTTTTGTGTAAAATACTTAGACTATTCTTAATGCATTATTTATAGGAGCTAATCTTTTTAAATCAAAATATTGAAACATTTAGTGATGCACTCTGAAATTTCTATCAATATTACCTTAGCTTCATGTTTTTAGCTTAAGATGGTTATGAACACAGAGATTGCTGACAAAGCAAAATTTGAGGTGTTTATTCTTTAGATGCATGAATTGCTTACAAACCATATTTTTGATTATGCCACTAAGGGTCACACATAGAAAGCTGTAAATGTGATTTACACAGAAATGAGCAATCATGGTAATTCACATATTTAAAACTTGTTCAGCAAAAGACAGTTTTCAGCAGGAAGATGAAACAGGAAAATTATATACAATGAGGCTAATTGCCATCAGCTTCTTAACCCTTTAAGTGCAATAACTAATGGAAATACATCTTAGTTTTAGTGAATTTTATTATCCAGGTTTTCTGGTGGAATGAATTCAAGTGATTAGTTAAGGTCAGTTACCTTGGTTGACAGGAGCTGGAATTTGTCTCTTATTCTCCCTTTATTAGTGGTTTATGTGTCCCCTTTGCCACTGATTGTCAGATCTTTTTACAATGTAGAAGCCTATAACTTAGTACATCTACAGATCTAAGAGGAATATAATAAATGTATTGGTTTTACCTTTTATTTCATAATTTTACCTTTAATCTTTTGATGACATAATAATAAGGAGTGCTACACGGGCACAAGCCACATGTATAAAATAACTGAGTTTCTCATAATTTTTTTCACAGGAGCTACACATTTTTCATTTGTTCTCAAAACAGTCTGCATCAGTATATCTGTATCCTGTCTATTACTGAAGCAAAAGATGAAATGAGTTTTGGATTAGGATTTATTATTTTAGGGCTACATAATGAGGGGCAATGGTGTGAAAGAGCACTTTGCTGGCATCTGTTAACTTCACAGTCAACATATACCTTTCCACCTATTGAAGCTGCTGCAGGAACATGGTGCAGGGCTTCCTTCGGTCACCCTTCATCACTCTTCATATACACAGCCAGTTATGATGGCTGATGCAATGAAGTAAGAGGAAAGCTGCAACGTGACTCCATCCACTCCTCATCCATAATCTCTTTGGCTGGAGGGGACAGGAAGTAAAAGATTCTGAATACACCACATTTGGTTGCATTTTGGGGCAACTGTGAAAACAAGATACATTTCTGTCTTCTTTTGATGTTGTAATCCTGTCAGTTTTCATTTGCTTTAGAGTTGTAGCTCTGTGTACCTATATGCCAATATGTATTTAAATAAGCCATTAATTTCCTGACTTGTAGAATCTCTTCTTCCCGAGTACATTCCTTACTAACTTTTTATATTGTAAAATTTACACTTTAATCAAGACTGCTAAGAGAAATGCTACAATGTGTCCTAGATGAAGAAAGAATTATTCATAGGAACAAATTAATTTCTCAGCTGCCGGGGCTGAATAGCCCCTATCTGTGTGTTCTCTCGTTGTTTAAATATTGCTCCTTTCAGATGAACTCCTTGATTACAAGTGATTTAGAATGTGCCAACATTGTTAAAGTACATTTTCACTTGAGTATGAACTTCCCAAGAACAATCACTTTTGAAGAAAGAAAACATGAGAAATAGAAACCACAAAAGAGTGAAAAATGACAGTAAATGTATCTATCCCATGATAGATTTAGGCACATTTCTTCATTTATGCCTTCAGCAGTGTAGAATTATTTTATCGTAGAAAATGATTTGCTGTCATGTAACCTTGTCACCGTAACCTTAGCTGAGTAAGCAATTGAACAGAGCAGAATTCCGGGTAATCCTTATGCAGCCTGTGTTCAGCATCTCACATGTAAGAGTTCCTCTTCCTGGAGCATACTTAAAACCAGACAAGTGTTATGGTTAGACTGTGCTCTCCTCCAAATTTTCTTCATTCTGAAGAAGGAAAAAGAAATAATACACATTTTACATTTATTTTACTGTTAAAACTTTTTTTTCCAATTCAGTTTTAAGATTAAATAACATAGCATTCAGAAATGACCTGCATTTGTGACATTTTTGCAAGTTTCTCCTTTTGAGTACCAAAATATTCTTTTCCTAGTATCTGCTGTTAAGTGCTCAATGTTGTCCTGTGACAGTGTGTTGAGTTAGTTTATCAGTAAGCTTTGAACCACTGCTGTTAACACTCTCCATGAACAAAAAAGCAGCCTTGAGAAATGTCTCTGCTCCTCTGAATTTGCACACCAGTGTTTTTCAAACTGAAAACTCATTTGACTGAGCTGTGTGTTCCTGATAAGCACAGCAAATTCTAACAATGTAATATGTCACAAGCAAATATTCTGTAGCTGGAAACAAACAAATGAGCAAACAAAAACCATCCAAACAACTCTGCCCACCACCTCCCCTCCTTCACCCAAAAGCTTTTCTGTGACAGGAACAAGTACTTTGAAAAACGCAAGTCAGTAAATCTTCAGCTTTCTCCTCAGAAGTGAGAAATAAGTACAAAATTATTAATCTGGCTGTTGAATGATGGTCTAAAGATTATTTTGTATTGGTATAAACACTAAGGGTATTACAAAACTTAGAATTTTTTTTGACTGGTGTACTACTGTGGAGTTGCCTGCTCCTATTGATGCATCTAAACATGGTGAAGAAAAGAACACACTGTGCTCAGCAGAAAGGGATAGTGAAACCTATAATTCCTCTTCATCCTTCATATGTTCAGCCTCCTGACCTGGGAAGTCTTTAAAGAATATTATAAGTGACTCTGCCTTCTCCCCAGAGCATATATCTTATCTCATGGTGTTGCCAATGTTTCTGTGGGCACTGTAATTCTGTATTGCTCTTTCTTTGGAATTTGACCCAAAGGCAAAGGCAATATCTTAAATCTATGTTCAGCATCAAGAATCCTTTAAATTTTGGCATAAATTACATCTTTATTAGTGACATAAACAGGAAACCATAAGGATTAGTTCCTATTCTATCCCTTTAGAGCTTTGTGTAATACAATATAAGAAAAAGATATGTAATGAAGTGTCAGTTAAAGTGCATATTCTGGTAGATAAACTGGCTGTTGAAATTTTTGACATCTAGGAAACTTAAATTAGCTGTTCTCCTTCCATTAAAAAAACATATTGATTTAGTTCTATATTGTGTAAGGTCTTCAATTTAAAGAATTAAAAAATCCAACTCAACACTTGGGTTTTTTCCTACTTTATATGTGAATAAATATGAAAACAAACTGATTAATAAAAATCTGGTTATTATTTAACACTTATAAAAAGCTCTGAACACCTGTAATAATCTCTATACGTTCTTTAATCATTATTTTCAGGTGGGCTATTAGGAAATGAAAGTTGAGTATTCAGTTTGCTCTGGCCCTGCGGATCCAAGAAATACTATCACCAATCCGCATTCATTGTAAGAAGAAAGGGAATAAAAAAAAAGCTGATTTAGGACTCTCAGAATCTGATCTCCTGGGAAAAAAAATGAATATACAGCAGATGAGGTTTTTTTATACCAGATGCTTTATTGCAGAAGGTTGTAAATAAATCAATAAATATACTATTTTGTGAGTGTCCTGGTTTCTGGGAGGGACAGGGTTAATTCTCCCCTGGCTCTAGCAGGGCCCAGGTATCCCACCCCACTGAGCCATGCCCAGGGGCCGCTGGGAGCTGCCGGGAAGGGGAGGGGTTACCGGAAGGGCGGGGGCTGCGGCGGATGCAGGGCTGCGGTCGGACGGGCGGCGGTCGGTATCGTACTCGCCTTTGTATCCTTCTCCATCCGAGTTACTCTTACTGTTTTTCCCTGTTCTACCTTGTTGTCCTGTTAAACAGTTTTTGTCCCAACCCACGAGTGCTGCCTTTTTCTTCCACTTGCTCTAACGCCGCCACAAGGCGTTAGCCAACCGGGCTGCCACGTGGTTCTTTGGTGCCGTCTGAGGCTAAACCAGGACAGTGAGAGTCACTGATTACAAATAAGTGAAAAGTCCATGTCATAGACACCTGTAAGAATTACTCAATGTAAGTCACTATAGAGGGGCGCAGTAAAATGGATTGATGCATATATTTCCTAAGAAACTCAGAGCAGACATTAGTGCAAACGGATTTTCTTACACAGTAGGGAAGTCTTCTTCATTCCATAATCCTGATGCAGGCAGTTGGGGCCCAGAAAAGTTCTAATACATCAAGCTGTTAATTTCCCAGCTTAGTTTTTTAGATAATTTACTGCCTATGGAAATCACACATAAGTTTTGATTGACAAAGTGACATTAAACTGCATTTTAAGTGCCAACAGAAGATGCAGCAACATCATTACTTCGAATTAAAGAGGTAGAGAAGAGCATTCTACTGGGAGCATTATGGTACATATAGGAAGGAAATAATTGAAGATGCTCTTCATGAAATTAGCTTTTTACCTGGGTTCTAGAAAAATGATAAAATTGGCTATAGAATCTGTCCTAAATCAATAGAAAGCTGCCCCTCCTAAATCTGAATAACTGTCTAGGGTAATCTTCAACAGCTGGGTGCCATTAGAGTTTGTACTAATGGTTATAATGTGGAATCCTCTAACCTAGAACTTATGGCTACTTGTCTAACATGGGCTTGAAATGAGGTGACATAGTAATGAGTTGATATAAATTACTTTTTCACACTGCTTCTAGGCAGAGGCAAGCAATCTAAGGAAAGCTATTGTCTGCTTTTCTGAGATAATGTGTTCCATGTGATTGAATATGGCCGTTTGCTAAAATATTAGAAGAAAATGTGTGTATGTCAGTGGTTACCATTCTCTATCTCCTCTTACTTGCTCTGGTTTGCCAAAATTACTAATCTGGCTTTACCAAAATAATTATATTTTGCCGATGAGAGCAAAACAGGCTTCTGGATGGTGCATGAGCACTTGCTAACAGCCTGTTAGAATGATTTGCAGCTCTTGTGTGTTACCAAATGCCAATTGGTGTGACTTTATTTATGGCACATCAGTTCATAATTAAAGAGTATACCTGCAGACGCTTTATACTTCCTGACACTTCAAAGCACTGTCAAAAGCACAGTGATAACTATGGACTTGATCCTTCCCTCATTTGCATCAGTGGGAAAGATGATTGGAATGGTGTAGTTGGATTATCTGAAAGCAGATGCTCTGTACATGCTAAGCCCTTCAGACTGTCATTTATGCAGAAAGAATTTGACAGACAAGCAAATTTTACACATGCAAGAAGTTGCTGTGAAAGAAGCACAAGATACCCTTTCAATTTTATGGACTTGTAAAATTTACTGTTTGTGCTAAACTTGAGTGAATAATTTTCACAGCATGATTTATTCAGTGTATTTATCTGCTTTCTCTTACAGAACAGACTGTAGTTTCCCAGTAAGTTATTATTACTTGATGATTCTTTTTCTTTTAATGTTGTTTTAACTTGTACCAGTTGATCTCAAGAATGTTTCTTCTGCTATTTGATACTTTTCAGAATGAGAAGTGTTGGATCAGATCAAATATGAGAAGAGTCTATGTTGAAGATGACTTCCCATGCAAACACTTGTAATGTGGATCTTCTAAGCATCAGGTAATATTTTCACATTCATGAAGAATTGTTCTGGTATAGAATTGTGATCATGTATTCTTTTTACTGATATTGTACAGGGCCATAGAGTGCCCTATAAATGAGCAATAACATTACTCCACATAAAAATGTATTACTGAGAGGTAGTTAGAACCTGAAATGATTGAAAATTTCTCAAACACAGATACAATGATCGTTTGTTTGCTTTTTTCATAATGTAGGCATTTCTAAATATGTTGATATGTTAATATGTTATGTTACTGTGTTACGAATTATGGACTGACCAAGAAACAAATTAATTGCTAAGTTGAAAGAGGCAACATGCAAAGTGAAAGAGGCTGCAGTCTGTAATATGTTTGATCAGTGTTTAAAGATTGAGTTCAGTCAAGTTTTATCCACACCATATGGGCTTTCATAGGACTCTGAAGGATACTGGATCACTTTGTGATTGTTCACTTCAGGTTAATTTCCAAATTTCCAGACAACATGAAGATGAGCAGGTATAGAATAGCAGTGGACTGGGTACCTCCTAACAGATCACACAGAGCAACACAGAGTCTCATGTTGCTGCAGCCTTCCTTCTGTCACTCTTACTGGACACATTACGAAAGGGAATTTGCCCTTTTTAAGAATGTCTGAAGTTGGAAAATGTGTGTTGTGAGGGAGAGCTTTATGGCATGGCTGTATAGCAGATTTGAGAGTAGGCCCTAGGCTTTGACAGGATGTGCTAAAATTACAATGAAAATGTTAATTTTGAGTGAAATGAATGAAAACAATGAAAATGTCCTTCAGTGCCCACAATATACTTTTCTCAGGAATTTCTGAGTTGTGGGTGAACACATGCAAATTACAGATCCTTTTTCACTTCTTACTAGGTAATAAATTCCAACCTTGAATTCCTTGCTGAGCATTTCTGGCTATTCATTCAACAATGCTATCTTAGTATTAGATGGGTTGTTTATTAAATGTATTTATTTATGTATTTAATCATTTGCATAACCTTTTCCATTCTTGTCAATAAGATATTATTTCAGAGGAGGCAGATATCTATCAGCTTCTCAGGACTCATATTCCTACTAATGGCATAAACATCTCAGTATGATACTATGGTAACCTACGTGATTAGTATCTATGATGTTAAATCACATATTTTGCTGTTGAAGATTGATTGCATGTGAAGATTTTCTCTCTCCAGTATGTGGCATCTTCCTTCCTGGTGCAAAACTTACACCCTCTTAATACTTTTCCCACTTTGTTTGGGGGCAAGGATGAAGGGTTGTCATATATGAGTTCTGAACAACAAGGTTCCGATATAGTTTGAAACCACTTCTCAATTGAAGTTCAAGAATTGTAATCATATTGTTCAAACTCTACATATAAAAGAAAATTACTGAACCCCTATGTGTCTGTAGAGTTTTTCAGTGATCCACATGAGCAAAGGTAACACAAAGTATTGTTGCCATTTGGTAAGCCAATTTTATGGGAACTCTGAATTTATTAGAATTATTATCTTTAAGCTTGATTTCTTTTTCCTCCAAGAACAGGCTTTCTAATGCAGTCCTACCTGCAGAGTAATAGACAAGTTAAAGTAAAGCTAATGTAATTCGGTGTTATTTATATGGAAAAGTGAAATAAATATTAGATTTTTTTACACTATACCCTACTTAAAATTTGTGGCAAAAATTCCACTTCGTTGGGATTGCTTGAAAAATTTCTGAACTATGTCTTCTCAGATGAATTGGCTTGTCATATGTATTATCTGTAAGAACATATTTCAAAGACCAGTTAAAACAAGTCTGACAACTACCATTTGCTTTACAGTTATGATCAAATTGTCAAGTACTTATGAGATTCACTGCTAATGGTCAGTAATGGGAGCCTGAAATGGAAAGAAGTACGTCAAGATTAATCCACAAATGGGCTAGTACATTCAAATTTCCTGATACCATGCTGGCCATCCTCCTTGGTACTTGAAGAGATAGTCCAGAACTTCATGAAATTATAGAGCTTAGTTGTTGAGGATTTTTTTATTTTTTAATTTCTAAGGTCCTAATTTAATATTTGCAGAATAAGGCCCTCTTTTAAAATGGAATTTTCAGAATCCCTTATACAAAACCTCAATTTCACCCCATAAAGGAGGAGAGATTTACTGTTTGATATCTATGGCTACTTGTTTGGAAATCTTATTTCTGAAGTGTCTTTCCTAAAGCTTGATTTGAAGTACAATACTAAATTCTAGGACTATCCAAGTTTAGACCTAATTACATGAGTAAAAGTATAATGTGTAGGTGGAAGTGAGCCTGATGGGTCTGTTGAGTCTGTCAATTACTTAGCATCTTACATCAATTACCTAGAATCTTTTAGGTTGCAAAAGACCTTAAAGGTTGTCAGGTTTCACCATTAGCTTAGCACTGCCAAGTCCATCACTAAACCATGTCCCTAAGTGACACATCTACACTTTTAAATACTTCCAGAGATGATGACTCCATCCCTTCCCTTGGTAACCTGTTCCAATGCTTGACAACCCTTTCAGTGTAGAAATCTTTCTTAATATCCAATCCTCCCCACGCAACTTGGGGCCATTTCCTCTTGTTGTTCTCAGTTGTTACTTGGTAGAAGAGACCAGCTTCCATCTCTCTACAACCTCCTTTCAGGTAGTTTTAGAGAGTGATAAGGTCTCCCCTCAGCCTCCTTTTCTCCAGGATAAACAACCCCAGTTCCCTCAGCTGCTCCTCCTAAGACTTGTACTCTAGACCCCTCATCAACTTCATCAACGCTTGGTACAGTGAGTTTGTGTAGGGTGAAGCCTGAAGAGTGGAGGAGGTGGAGCTGCTATGTGCAGGGGCCATTTGCCATCCAGGACCTGATGTGCTGACTGATTTTGGTGATTGCCTTGTTCCCTGTGAGTGTGGTTCTGGTGGTCTTGATTTTTGCAAGCATCACATGTCTAGTGCCCTGGAGCAAAATTATTGGAATACCCACCCAGCATATTAAATAACTTCTAGATTTTAGCAATTGTTGTTGAGAGCAGGACAAGTGTGTATCAACACAGCTTTATAGCAGCTGGTAACATACTGATTTGTCATAGAATCATAGAGTTGTCTAGGTTGGAAGGGACCTTTCAGATCATCTAGTCCAATCATCAACATAACTGTGATAAAAAACAACAACCCATCACTAAACCACGTCACTAAGCCCTATCTCAACCCTCTTTTAAATACCGCCAGGGATGGTGCCTCAACCACTTCCCTGGGCAGCTCATTCCAACGCTTGATAACTCTTTCAGTGCCAAAATTTTTCCTGATATCCAAGCTGAACCTCCCTTAGTGCAACTTGAGGCCATTTCCTCTTGTCCTGTCACCTGGGACTTGGGAGAAGAGACCAACCCCCACCTCTCTACTACCTCCTTTGAGGTAGTTGGAGATACCACTAAGGTCTTCCCTCAGCCTCCTTCTCTCCAGGCTGAACAACCCCAGCTCCCTCAGCCTCTCCTCATAAGGCTTACTCTCCAGACCCCTCACCAGCTTCATTGCCCTTCTCTGGACCCGCTCCAGCACTTCACTGTCTTTCCTGTGGTAAGGGACCCAAAGCTGTGCACAGTACTCAAGATGGGACCTCACCAGTGCCAAGCAGAGAGCGTTGATCACTTCCCGAGTCCTACTGACCACACTGTTCCTGCTACAGGCCAGGATGCTGTTGGTCTTCTTGGGTACCTGGGCACGCTGCTGGCTCATGTTCAGCAGACAGCTGACCAAGACTCGGTACTTTTCTGCCAAGAGCTCTCCTGCCACTCTTCCCCAAGCCTGTAGCTCCGCATGGGGTTGTTGTGACCCAAGTGCAGGACCTGACACTTGGCCTTATTGAACCTCAGCTCACTGGTCCTGGTCCATCAATCCAGTCTGTCCAGATCTCTCTGCAAAGCCTTTCTACCCTCAAGCAGGTTGACACTCCCATCTAGTTTAGTGACATTTGCATTATGCCAGCTTTACATTTACAGCTAATCTTAAGAACTAGTACGTGATACTGAGTTTATTCTGAATAATTTCTTTGATGGTACAGAAGATTGCAACTTAAAAATAATAGCTTGAAATACCATAGTTAATTTTAGTTCAAAGACTTTCTTTTTTATTTTTTAAATCTGGTAGCTGATACTCTTTTGCCTCTTCAAAGGAGGATAAAATAAGCAACTCCTTCTTTGAGAATAAAATAATGAAACAAGAAAATGGCTCACATGAAGAGTTTTTAAGACACTTTTATCCGAACTGATACTGACTCTCATAAAACTCTTAGCAAAACTGTTCTTCAGAAAGCACAGCAAAAAATCCCCAAACAAAATAAAGAAGAAATCTCAAAACGTTTTTCACTCTTTCTGCCTTCAGTAGTTCACAGGGAGATACAAAAGTATTTTCCTC
>VZRU01018537.1:271799-301096 GCA_013398155.1 Pedionomus torquatus
TTCCCCCTCTGCATGGCATATGTGCCTTTTAGCTCTTTAATTTTCTTCCGCAACATCTTTTTCCCTCTCTGCAGTTTAATGACTCCCAATTTCCTTTGCTGTACCATCTGGTTCACTCCATGTCTGTGAGACATTATTCCTTTCAGACACATGGTAACCATGCCTAATTTTTTAACTGTATGTAGCATTTTAAGGAACAAATATTTCAACAGATTTGTCAGTGGCAAATAGAGTGGCCTTCCCCCAAAGAGGACAATGGCTAAAGAAAAAAAAAGAAATTGTGTAGCTCAGTTATTTTTATTACATGAAGTGTTTTCCAAAGTTTGATCTTTGTGTATTAGTGTTAGCAGGAAAAAACAAACAAACAAACAAAAACCTAATAGGATCAGGTATCACTGATGAAATTCTTACAGTTTCAATGTAAGAAACTTCTCAGATCCTATATTTCTGACTTAGAGAATATTCAGAAAAGAGAATATTCCTTGTTTATGACCATCACTTAGCCAAGAAGTGAGAACTTTACTGCTCTTTTGGAGACGTGCTGTTATACCTGTTGAGGCAGTTTTGTGGTTGTTTGCTATGTTTCATATTTCTGCTTTGTCCTCTAAAATAATTTACTACTTCTCCCCAAACTGTGGTTGAACTCATCTACGTCCTTGGGCCCAGCAAGCTCCCAAAATTATATTGTGGGCAGATGGAAAGAGAGACAGTATCTTGTGTCAGAGTTGTCCAATAGTTTTTGCTTCAGCTGCCTAATTACATAAAGGAGCTTAATGATTCTTTACATCTGTCCTAAATGACAAGTGACTGTTAACACCCACTGCTGTCAGCAATTCATAACAATTTCCATAACCTATCCATAGCATTAAATATTTAATCAGGGTTATAATAAATAAGTTATGCATGCAAGTCAAACTGCAGTCACTCACACCTACACTGAGAAATAAAGAGAGTAAATGGGCTTTTAGGGTAACTGTATGTTAAAGGTAAAGCTAGTAAAATTAGGAATTCAGAAGCAATTCCAAAAGACCTGAAATGCAGTCATAATGAATCAGAATAAGATAATTCTTAATTGAAAACTGCTGATTTTTTTCACATTTTCATTACACCTAAAACTTTGCATTGCTTTTCAACCAATATTTTCTGCTTCAATCACTAGGTACTAGACAACTCATTTACTTGAAGTTTCCAGGCAGCATGTTAATGATTGCTTGAGACCATTTGTTCATGCTCATCATACTCTGTTTTATTTTTGCCATTATTAACTTCTATTTTCCTTTGCTAAATCTGAAAAAAAATGTATTTTCTTCCATCCAACCTACACACTTTAAAAAGTTTCAAATTGAGTCTGACATTTTCAGATGTAGGATTTCTATATATTACAGCAGGAATTCAGCAGGATGACTCGTCAGCTTTGTTTTGCATGAGGCGTTAAGTTGTATCTACCTCCAGGAAGGGAAAAAAAGATCAAGAGAAGGTAGGCAATGCAGATCCTACTGACCTGGAAGAGAACAAGTCAGTCTTTGAACTGAAACATTGGCCAGAATACATTAAAATAGGCTCTGTTTGAGTCAGCTTGTGCTGAAATCACTGTAGTGTTAAGAATACAGAATCATCTCCAAGGTTATAAACCCCACAGATTTTGAATGGGACTTTCAGTCTGGTAGTCTCCATGGTGTATCAGCAGCCTATTTGGATTTATCAGCCTGGTTTGCTTGCCCATCTACCTCCCGTATTTAATCTTAATTTTCCTTAGCACTGCTGTATACCTAAAGATGATTGTCAGTAAAGGGCTGAGGGTAATACCAATGACCTCAAAAAGAAAGTTACATTTATTTATAGGCAGTCCAGTCAGTATGATATAGCAGGCCTGTCTTGCAACCTGCAATGGACACTCTGATCATTATTTCCATGACATGTCTCATCTGTCAACTAATCTTAGAAATCATTTTTATTGATTTTGAACCAAATCTTCCTGAACACTAGTTCATCGTAGCATGTAACCACTGGTTTAACTCTTAACTATTTAATATATAGCTACTGAGGTGGCTGCCTAAGCATGGCTTTAGCTTTGAGACTTAAAAAACCTTCCATATAATCCTAAAAGTTATTGTGTCCCTGAGAGTATGTTTTCAAGTGATTTCAGAATTGGATGATACATACATCAGCTGTGAAAGATGAGGGAATGAGCAGATTTCTAGTCTCTGGCTTTCACTGAGGAAGTGTAGTCGGAAAGCATTTAAACTTCCTGGATTTCATGCGTAACTTACCTAACTTGGGACATAGATAACATTTCTGTGAGCAGGGCCCATGTGCACTACTGTTCATCAGTATTGAATAGAAGATGCACCTGATGAACAAACTCTTCAAGTTCAGTATGTATCCTGACTTGAAAGCAAACAGCAACAGCTTCAAAAAAGTCATATGCAAGAAAAAATAATCAAATCTCTTTTGTATCTGCATGTAGTTAAATATATGTCACTCATATGTGGTAATGAATTAGAAGATTAATAATCATAATAATCTTTCTAAGTGACAGAGAATGAAATTTCAGTATGTCATGTATTTACCAAAAAACCCCATTTAGTAATACGTTGGCCTATATATGTTAATATATGTACATTTTAAAGTTTAGAGTTTTATAAAATAATTTTGTTTTATGGAAAATGTTGAGCACCATTACCTTTTAAAGCACAGCTTGAGATTCTCACTTGAAAACGGGATTGACATCTTGGTTTCATCTATTGCTGAGTAGCTCTAGCATTCACACTTGGTATAATCCTCTCTGTAGTTTATAGAAGACTGTTTCCTGTTTCTTCTGAAGGAAACATGAGCATAAGGTCAGTTGTGAAATTTTATTATTTCCCTGTTCCTTTAATTGTCACCCACACTTACTGTAAACCCCATATTTAACTCTGGATAGGTCCATTCTGGTAACTAGTCCTAGGTGGTTATTAAAATTTAAAACAACATAAGAAAGCAGACAGTTATTATTTTTGATTCACCAGGCTCACTTTGGGCAAGTTTGCATCCAAGGGAGTAAATGTGGTTAAGATAACAGTGGTGTTACAGGTTGCAGAGAGCATTGCATTCGGCCATTCCAGTTGGTGTCTGGTAGCTGCAAGTGAGAGCGGCCAAGGAGGAAAGAACACATCTCTGTCATGTCTTGTGAGGAGCAGCTAAGGACTTTGGGTTTGTCTAGTTGGAGGGAGGGAGGCTGAGGGGTGACTTCATTGGTCTCTACAGCTTCCTGAGGAGGGGAAGTGAAGAGGGAGTTATTGGTCTCTTTGTGATAGAATGCTTGGCAATGGTTCAAAGCTGCACCAGGAGAGGTTTAGACTAGACATTATGAAGCATTTCTTTACCCAAAGGGTAGTCAAATACTGGAACAGGCTTCCTAGAGAGGTGATCAGTGTCCCAAGACTGCCAGTGTTCAAGAGGCATTTGTAGAATGGCCTTAATAACATGCATAATGTATGGTCAGCCGTGAATTGGTCAGGCAGTTCGATTAAATGATCCTGGTGGGTTCCTTCCAACTGAAAAATTCTATTCTATTCTATTCTATTCTATTCTATTCTATTCTATTCTATTCTATTCTATTCTATTCTATTCTATTCTATTCTATTCTATTGCTGAAATGAGAAAAAATAATAGAATATGTTGTTTATTTAGCAGGTTTGAAAGAAAGGTGGCTAAGTTCAAAACTCCAGTTATAGAAAGCTGATGAGTGAAAACTGTAATTCCTTTTTTCCTGGAATGTGTATTTAACTTGAAATGTCATTATCAAAACCGTTTCAGTTTTTAATTGTTTTTAATATTCCATCAATGAATTTCTTGTGTCAGATCCCTTGTCTTTGAACAAATTTGTACATTAAGCTTTATCGTTACGGATGTGTCAGACTCTTTTAAAAGAGACCTAATGAGAGACTTATTTTGACCTTCTTTTGGGAGAGCTAGAAGATGACATCTTCTCAAAGGACTTGGTTTTTGGCACTAAATATTTAGAAGACAAAGAGATTATATAATTCTCCAACAAACTAATGTCACAGCTTTACTTTCAGTCACACTTCTACCATCAATAGCATTAAAGAGTATTTGCAGATCCTTAGAGTTGTTGGTCTAATTAACCAACTTAAATTAAAATATGAATCTCTGTGGGATAATATATTATTAGATTATCTTTTCAATATTGACAACTAGACCTACTCCTAGAAGGATTTTTCCTTAAGCAACTCACTTAACTCTTGTTATCCTCTACCCTCTGGGTTTGAGAACTAAAGATTATTAGAACTGATGAATCCTGATAATGAAAGAATACCAGAGGCTGTGAATTCATGATTGAATAAAAGATTTGTCTTAGATAAACTGCTTTAAATTGTCCACATTAAAAGTTGGAAAAGGAGAGGAGAAAAAGCATACATATGTTTTAACTTGGGTGGAATATTTTTGGTCATTGCAAACACATGTTTTTCAAAAGAATAGAAGCAAGGAGATGTAGATAGATAAGCATCATAAAAAATGAGGTAAAATGAGAAGAAATAAAAGTCAATTTCCATGATCAAATAAAAATTCTTGCTCAGTAGCAGGAAGAAGCAATTTCTAGGGTTTCTGTACCATTGTAATTGTTGGATTTCTTCCATATCTACCTAACAGAAAGAAAGAAACAAACAGGAAAAAAAAAAAGACATTTTGAAAGGGCTAATATATCTCATGCAGAGGTTTGGAGATTCAAGATAACCTCCTTTATGTAATTGGCTATATTTCATCCCTCTGTTATGAAAATTATATTCAAGATAAAAGGAACTTGGAATTTAGACACTCTCCTTTATGCAACCACAAACTTTTGTTTCATATATTCTCTGATAACATGAATATACACGTACTCAAAGATTTTTTGGTTTTCACATTGCTGCATTTTATAATTAAGTTTTGGCTTCCTTTAATTGCCTATAGAAATACTTATTTGACATCATAATTCCTACATCACCTTAATTCCTTTATATTGTCTTGATCTTCTGAGGAAAGCTCTGATGTGTGTGTTAAAACTTGTTTATATTTGGATTTTGTAAAAGGATTAGAGTTACTTTAGCAACAATTAGGGCTCCAAAAGAAAAAGTCATTACATTATTGTTGTATGATTAATATTTGTTTTTATGTTAATAAAAATCAACAGACTTGGAAAAAAAAAAAAGTAGCTTCATGCAAAAGAACAGTGCATCCCTTAATGTTAAATGTGTTGAAGCAACATACACTCCTGTATAGCTATTCCATAACTGCATACACTACAATGTACTTTCCATAATGTGCCTAAATGATTTTAACCAGTTTGTTTTCCTGAGTACTGACTCTTAAAGTAGAATTGCAAAAGGATTACTTGAGCCACTTTTCACAGCAATAGCATTATTTCTTGAGTTTTTATTTGGTATTGTAGAAAAAAAAGACATTCTCAATCCAAAAGGGCCTTTCATCATACATTAAAATATTTTTAAAATTTGTTTTTCTTTTTTAAATATATGAAAAGGAAGGAAATTAAGTGCTAAATGCTGTGGTCTCCCTGTTATTATTTGCAAGTCCACAAAATCATGTTTCAGTTTCACAGAGGTTGATGAGCAGGAAACTAAGTGACCCAAGACCAATCATAATTATGTTCTACAAGTTTCGCCTATAAAATGTGTGCCCTTAAAATACAAATCGGCATTTATAGATGACTCTAGACTTGATGTAAAGGATTAATAGCCTTTATTTAAACTTTTTCAATGTTGAAATTAACATGAGGATTTCATTCATCAGTTTATTATAATAGGTGAAATAGCTCTTTTAAAAATATACATAAATGCCTTATCTGTGAACCTAAGAGGAATATGACTGTACTGCAATGACTTGGAAAAGTTAAAATTGGGTGCTAGAAACATAAAACCATGCAGTTCCTTGTGTCAGTATAGTACTGAATTGCAACTATAACATTTATGGTAGAATAGTAGCAAATGTCATTCTTCACACAGTACTTTGTGTATTTTGAAGCAGCTGTACAACTGGCAATATTCTCCTGTTCTTTACCTTGAAGCCATTATCATGCTCTATTCCGTGTATTATATTTAGCATTTATCAAGGTAGGGAGAAAACAGCAAGTATTTTAATTTGATCTGCTTCCTTCCATGTGTTAAAAGTGCTGTAAAGTTGAAAAAAAATTAAATGAGCAAGATTTCAAAACATTAAAGGTGAGATTTTTTTTTAATGTTTCACCAAGTCTGCAAATTCTCTCATTGCCTGAGGGAGATACTTAAAAGAGTGCTTTAAAAATAGGGCCAGAATTAGTCAGACTTACTTTTTTTACTGTGACTTAAAGGAGAGAATATTGATTTTTCTGTGGGGCATTTATGTTTGAAAATTTGATTATTACAATGCACAGCATTGCTAGTACATACTATTGTTCAGGGGCCTCATGCTACAATGGCTGCTAGTGCTTAAGTTAATGTCTTAGGAACATTTCTGTTGAAATCAGTACATGTAATGAGACAATTAAAATTATGTACATGTGCTAAAAGTTTGAAGAGTTACATGTTTGTTCAACTTGTGAACACTGTCATTTTTATTAGAAATAAACCAAGCCTCAGTATTTAATGAATAAAAAAAAGAGCAGTTTCTTCTGACCACAGAATCATTATTTATATCACAGACATTCTAAAACAGATTCAGGTTTACACAGAATGGAGCTTAGTGTGTCTCCACTGACAAGAGAGAGCACAAGATCTTTTTAAAGAAAATCTTGATTATCCTCAAATATTTTAACCTTCGACTAAGACCTGATGGCCCATGAGAATGTTTGAAGTTTTAGGAAGACGGACTGATGTTAAAGAAGATCTGGTCATGTCAGTTTTTAGATCATGCATGCATCTTTCAGTGTGTGTACATTTAGCTTTTAGTACCCTGGAATTAATTCATTGGCTTCCTGTGCTCAAGACCAAATGCTCTTTGATGTCTGACTAATAAAATCTGAGGCACCATGTTTATTATATTGATATCCATGTGGCTGACTTGGAAATACAGTGCTTCCATGGCGGCTGTTAGACTTCGTGCTTATAAAGTGGAATCAGAGGGAAAAGAAAAAAATGAATAAAATAAAATAAAATAAAATAAAATAAAATAAAATAAAATAAAATAAAATAAAAAATAAAATAAAATAAAATAAAATAAAATAAAATAAAATAAAATAAAATAAAATAAAATAAAATAAAATAAAATAAAATAAAATATAAAATAAAATAGATGTAAGAATGAGGATGACATGCAATCATGTGTTATGAGGCCACTGAACATGACAGCTTCTCTTACTGGGTCCATCTAGGTTGCAGCACCATGCAGCACCATGCTGATGTTTGGGACTGAAGAATTACCTAAAAAGAAGAGTATATTGCTGTGCCTACAAACTCTCACTACCAGCTGCGACACCTGGAATGAAGTTTATGTGTGACTGAGCTCCTGGATAGACCGTAAAGACTGCTAACTGCATGTATAAAGCTAGCAGCATTTTTGGCATAGCTAAGCAATGCCTGCAAGTTGTTGACGTGTAGGATTCCCCATCTCCTTCTTATCTTCTGTAAGCCCCACTCACATCATTCCCAGCACCAGATCTTTGCGGGGGCAATGACATGACTTTCTTCCCATCCCATGTATCTGTGCCTGTGTTTGTGCATGTCTACCTTTCAGAAGTTTATCAAAAACTCTCCCATTTCCTTCTGCATTTGGTCATTGTAAAACCCTCTTCTGGATGTTACTTTCCTTACTTTCCTTTTCCCTTCTGGAGACATCCTGGTAAAGGCTGCCTTCCCTCTGGCAGGGGCATTTGCAGAAGCCTGGCTTTACCCTCTGATCAGAATTAATGTGCACTGGAAAGTAGTCATATCCTGGGGAGGGTGTTACAAAAACTCACCTGCTGTTGTGTTGTTTAGTGTCAGGGGTAGTAAGTGAGAGGGTATTTTCCCCTTTGTTTTTTTTTTTCTTTTTTTTTTTTCTTCTTTGTGTGTGAAGGCATGAAGGGAGTTTCTTATGGTTTTTGGAGTATGTTTTTGTTTGTTTCCATGACACAGGTTTTGTATCACTGTTTTCAGAGTGTCTTCCCTGAAGGCAGAAAATCCCATTTGCCCACAGAGCTGATAGATGTGATTTTTATGCTGTTTTGCTGCTACACTGCATTACATTTATCATTAAGGTGGCTGCATGAGGCCAGATACCTAATTAGTGACATTAGAAGGGCACAGGTTGAGGGAGAAAGGGAATACAGTTTGTGATGAGGTCAGGTCGGTGATTACATCTAATGTTCTTCAGGCAGGCTTGCACTAATCCAGGGAAGCAAATCCCATATACCTATAGGAAAAAGGCAAGAAGAGTCTTGTATGAGTACTTACTCATGATGTTCACTAAAATACTACTGTTTATTTTTTTCCTTTCTTGTCTAGAAAGCCATACCTGACTATTCAGGAAACAGCAAAATACTATTCCTTTCGTGATATATTATGGCTACTACACTTTCTGTCTCTGAAATTCCACTTCATGTTGCCAGCAACGTGTTGAGACACTGGTGTGTTGTGTTGTGCAGAACATATCAGGCCTTTAAAGAAAAAAGGGTGATGGTTTCCTGGTAATTTGCATTTGCAGCTTGCTGCCTGTTTATGCTTTGGAAATTACTATTGTATGGCTTGGTCTAAATGAGAAATGATGTTGATAAAAGCTTTACTGGAAAAAGGGAAAAATAAACTTAAGAAGTTATGCTTACATTAAAAAAGCATTTAAAATATATATATTGGTCCCAAACAAAAAAAACAAACAAACAGAAAAAAACCCCAAACAACAAAACAACCTGAAACAAAATTTCTAGGATTTGTTTTACAAGAGAATTTCAATTTTATCCTTTTGAAACTGAAGACATTTTTAACATCATTGTACATGCCATAAATGTTCACTGATTTTTTCCTTAATCCCTACCTTATCATAGTTATGCTTGTCCTTTTTTTATCGTACGATGAAGTGCTCAAAACCCATGTTCTGTATGATGTTTTCTGTCTTTTTTATGTCTGTGCCTGCTGTTGGTTAGGAGTAGGGGATGTAGCAAGGCAGATAATGAAGACAATACTGAGGATAGGAAAAATGACCTGTCTTTCCCCTGTAAACAGTCGCTGTGGCACATTGGTCATGCAAAATGTGTGGGTGGTGATCGTGGCAGAGGTTGAGGGGGCACAGGGTCCTTCATTTTAAACAAGCAAAGGGTAGAAGGAAGAAGACATTTTTATTTAAAGCACTGATTATAATTTTGAGGAACTGGTAGGAGACGAACAAGCAGCATCTGGAAATTGAAGTCAGTATGGAGTCTAATTCATACCCACCTCTTATGAAAACAGACAGAACTGGTCGGCAACTGCCCATGTATGGCTTGACTGGCACCACCAGTAGTAATTATTTAGCACTCTCTGCCCTTATGGCACTGAGAAAGTTCCTGCTTTGTAGAAGCCGGTGGAGATGGAAGAGGGTTAAAGGAGTCTGAATTATTTATGTACTTAGTGAACTGGCAAATCAAAGAGTTTCTGATGCCAAGTCCATTTTTCAAAAAAAATCATTAGTCCCAGTATTGATATTTTTATGACTGTTGCCCATGTTGACATGAAATTAAGTTGTATTCTGGCATCCTGTCCAGCTCTTTGGGATTTGGGAGCTGTAGTCTGGTTAGATGTGTTTTCTGTCTTCAAAGTACAGTTGTCCTTGCACTTCTGGTTCAAATGCCTTTATCCTGATTGCAGCATGTGTATTTTGCCCCAGCTCAGGCAGTGTCATAATCATGATGTTCTTTTCTGTGCCTTATCTTAGAAAATTTGTAAACTTTTTTTTTCCTTTTGTTGTTTCTGTGTCTGAGCTGTGTCTGTTTTTTAGAAGCAGTGCAACAGGCCGGCAGGCAGGAGGAATTCTCTTCCCTTCATGTAAGATATTTATGGTATTACTAAAGTGTTGTAGATTGTTGCAGAGGAAAGCAAACCAGACATAAAAACCAAGGGATAATGCCCAGCAGGCAGTAGAGACTGTGAGAGTGACTTATTGAAATAGGATGAGGTGCTGTAAAAATTGTCAGATGGTAGGCACAAGAACACATCTGGAATTTAATTTTTCAAGCAGAAAATGATTTATAGGTAAGACAGGAGTAAAACATCTGGACTTTTTTCCCATTAACCAAGCTGTGTTGTGTTCACACAGTTCTTTTACATTTCTGCAACTGACTTTCTCCAGAATGAATTGTGTGTGGAGACTCTCTTTAGTGAGTTACACAGCACTGTAGTCAGTCTTGGCCAAAATACGATTTGGAAAATGGTGTGAACACCTGTGACAAAGTACCCAAAGAGACAGGTTATGCAGTTTGCTGTTGGGAACTCTTTTCACAGCACAGAAGGCTGTTCTGAACAGGAAGATTGTGTGTGTCCATACTTTTTGTCCCTCTACTTCAAGTTGAAGCCTGCACGAGCTGGGAGTTTGCTACTAACCCCTGCATGCTCCTGCTGCGGTACTGACACAGAAACCCTATAGCAAACTCTTCAGTTTCTAGTGCAAAAAGACCTACAAAAGCTGTGCAGTGGCAATGAAAAAGATGAAGGGGATCACTGATGTCCTAGGTCGATGGAGCAGCAAGAAGGAATTTGTCAGACAAAACTGTCAGGAGAACTTGTGAAATGAGCAACTAACTCTTCAAGCTATGAGAGAAAGAAAAAATGTTTTTAAATTCCAGCAGCAAAGCCTGGGAGAAAATTCTTTTGTAGCCCCAACCCAGTTAAACCTCCATTCGTGAACAGAGGTTCATGAATCTCGGACATACTCAGGGTTAGGTCTTTGAGATAAGTGAACATCTGGTTCATGAATCTTGGACATACTCAGCTCTGATTCCTACCTTGCGTGCTTTGTGTTCTTCACAACTGTATTTCAACAGGAGGAAGCAAACAAACAAATAAAAACACCTCCTGTTTTACAGTAAACAGGGGAAAGGCTACTGTAATTAGCTCAACCTGTTTTGCAGCCATATGACATCTAAGTTATCTATGTATGGGTCCTTGTATTAAGTTAGTTGATAAAGTTAGTTGATATACCATGTATAAAATAAATGAAATTTTGCAGTATTTGTGTAAAGGAAGAATTTAACAAGCACTTGTGCAAAGTAGATACTTAGTTCTTTTTTGTCAACTTATATCTACTTTTCCGAGTTACAGGATATGCTTCTGAAACAAATATGAACTCATGACTGATAATAATACTATTATAACTTTCCGGTATTTAAAGTCGTTGAGCTGAAACCTTCCAGGCTTTTCACTGTGTATTTTTTATATGTTGTTCAGATTATGTAAAGTCAAGAGGAGACTTAATTTGGTACAGGAGGCAAAAGGTACTGATAAGGTGTTTAGCTGAAAAAAATGACAATGCTTGAACAATGGACAAGGAAAAAAAAGTATTAGCTGTTTATTCTGAGGTTAACTAAGGAAATATGGAGAAAATGGAGACAGTGGAAAGGAAAAGTTTGCAGACACCAAGTATGAATAAAAGATTTTTCTAGCAGCAGAAGGGTATAAAGCCAGACTAGGAAGTGGGGAAGGTCTAGATACTTCTTTTGCATTAGGAGAAAAGGAGTTTTTAATGAGCCCTGTTTGACAAGCTTTACTGAGCCAAGCTAGGACAATTTAAGAGGTTATCACCTCCAGCTGTCCATCATATCCATTGAGTGGTGCTTACAAGTCCCAAAACTGGCTGAAGAGCAGTGGGTCTGGTCCTAAGGTGCTGCAATTCAAAATCTAGCATATTAATGCAAACTATTATTGATTTTAGTCTGTGTTAATATATTGATCTATGAACTACCATGGCTAAGAGCTCTGATTCATGATCACTGTGGGATTTAGCAGCGTTTAGGGGCAGAAGCCAATTCAGCCATCTAAGCTGAGAGCAAGGAGGGGCCATGACCCTAGAGAATGCTACTAAGAGGTAAAATTGGTTTGTCTGACCAGCCAGAGTCATGACAGGAGTAGTCCTTGGGTGTGTATGGGAGTGCTTTTCTTATACTCGTGGGAGGTTTTGCAATGACAGTTCATATAACAAATTTGGGGTTTGTGCGGGGAGAGTCACTGGCTTACCTCTGCACAGCACACCAGTTTGAGGCCTGTGTGGCATCAACTTTCAACAGCTCACTCTCTGATTTTAGCCCTATATATGTGACTTCATTGAACACCTTCTATTCCCTTTTGATTCTATCCAATTACGTTCATTTATCTTCTGGATAGACTGGTGGGTGCCAGTTGCTGAGTGTTGCAGTGGCTGGCTCACACGTTTTGCTGGGTGCCAGCAAAGTGAAAAACTACTTTGGATTAATTAATTGGCATTCCTTGCATTGGCAGTTAATGAGCTACTGGTTTCAGGATCAGGCTAGCAAAGCATTCTTGGGGATAAGCTATACTATATAATAGGCTGAATGAGGTCTCAAAATCATAACTTAGCCACTTCATTCCAGACTTAGGTGTCCTCAACACAGTTCATACTGATATAAGGTTTAGCAGGTATTTTTAGTTTTTTTCTGTTATAGATAAGATGTGAAACCTTAGAACAGTTTTGTCTAGTTTTGAACCTTTCAGATGTTCACTTATCTCAAAGAGCTAACCCCCCTATGAGCAGAACAGGAGGAAAACAGAAGCCAAGGCCACGAAACTCACCAAAGCCAGACCTGGAGCCTGGAAGAGCTCCAGGGATGATCTGAGCTTGCGCAAGACACCAGGGGTGAAAAGTTTATGGTGAAGAAGACTACTGACTTCATCCCTGAGATCCCTAACGACCACTGCCAAGAAGTATGGCACAGAAGCAAAGGGGTGGAGAACTAATTTTAATACAAAGCAGGGTTAGCTACTGAATATGTGTAGGCCTATTATGTAATCTCACGAATATGTAATATTTAGGATTTATAATCCCAGAAGATGACTGTGCTCAGCGCTCACACCTTTGGGAGAGATCCTGTGTGCTTCCAGCGCTGCATAAGCATACCTCCTTTATAACCCTCTAAGGTTGTGAAGCTGCTGTTCCGTGCATCAATACAGTATATGCAGCTAGCATTTGTAGAATTGTCTAGGTTGGAAGGAACCTTTAAGATCATCTAGTCCAACCATCAACCTAACTCTGATAAAAAACAACTTATTACTAGACCATGTCACTAAGCACTATGTCAACCCAGTTTGAATATGTCTAGAGATGGTGCCTCAACCACTTCCCTGGGCAGCCCATTCCAATGCTTAATAACCCTTTCAGTGTAAACATTTGTAAACAAATTGTGTCCCCTGGCAAAATTTGAGGCAACGTCTGTACTTAATGGGCTTTTGGGGTTTGTATGTGTTTGTGGTCTTTAGTAAAACCCAGTGTTATGAAATTAAATACATTTCATCTCAACATTCACAAAGCCAAGAAAAGTTTACATTCCAACAGTAATGGTAATATACTGCCTCCTCCATATAATAAATTTAAACACATGACATATGTCTTTTTGTAAGGAATAATTATAAGTAAAAAAGATTCAAACTGCTGAAAACTTAGCAAAACAATTCCCATTTTACATTATTTAATTTATTTTTGAAGACTGAAATTAAGTAGATAACTGAATTGAAAAAAAATAAGTTATGACCTTATTGTAATAATCATATTGGAAGATATTTTTTTTTGTTATTTTGATAAGAGGTTGCATTACAAGTGACCTGAGAGTTGGAATGGGGGACTCGTGTGTGTAACTTTTTAAACTTTTTAAATTTTATTACATTTAAAGATGGAATAAAAATATTATTAGCATGTTACTATCTATTTACAATAGAAAGCTAAATATGTTGGTATCACTGATAGTATTTCAGAGGATATGAGGGGATTTATTGCTGGTAACTTCAGATAGTGGGAAGTGGACATGAGGACAGACAATCAGGTTGAAGTAAATTAAATACTTTGTTAAGAATGCTCTCATTACTCTCTCTAGGCTGTGCAGTTCTTTTCTGAGGCTTGAATTCTCATTGTCCATTATCATCATGAAACTATCATAATCTTCAAAGGGAAATTGTGAGATCATCAGTTATAATCTAGCAATGAACTTTGGTACATAAAAGGGTGTGGAAGTACTCAGAATTATAATTGCATCTTACATGATGTAGGTCTCTATTAAGTGAAGGCTGTAACATTTTATTTTTTATCCAAAGGTCAGTTAGAATTGTTCTTGTTTTTTTTTTTTTTAGCCCCCAGAAAACTCTAAAATTTGTAGAGAAGATATTCCTTTAAATTACTTGCCTTTTATTTTCTGACCAGCTTTTGGTACATTGTTGTTCTTTAAGGTTTTCGTTCATCTCAGTAACCAAACTGCAGTGACAAAGGATGAGATGTTTCATACCTTTGCTGTTACTATTGATTTTTCCAAATATACTTTCCTGTTGTTATCTATCACAGCAACTATGCCTTAACAATATTAATAACAAAAAATTCAATTTAGAACATAGACATTTCATAATGTGAAAAAACTTGAAGAAATATTGGACTAGTAAGATCATATTCAGTGAAAAAGGCACTCTCAGGTCACTGAGATTTCTTCTTGAGGTTGTTCCTTGCATGCACTGTAACTTTTACAGGTTTTGCCCTCCATGGCATGTGACTTTTAATCAGAAGTATCACTACAGTTGCAATTAAATTGGAGCTATTTGAGTACATACACATACTTCAGAATTTATAAAGTGAAAATCTCTTGTCTTTCTTGATTATGAAGGATGATCATAAAAAAGCCCTGCAAGGCTTAGAACTCAGAGGCAAATAATAAAAAGAAACTTTTAAATATTAGCTTTTAATTTTTGATGGTGTGATTTTAGTGAAGAGTAGGCATTTTGAAGGGATTGGGTTTTCCAAATGAGAAGTTTCTCCTACATATTTTGAAATTAATAGTCTGGACTTTTTTAATTTTCTTTTCTAATATAACAAAGAAAATATTCGTGATATCACAAAGAAGGTATCATTATTTCTTGCATAATAATTTATATTTGATTTTTCCAAATCAGGCATAAAGCCAAGGAAATCCAGGTTCTGACAATGTGGTGTAAATATGCATGTATCTTCGTGAATATACGATAAAATAACTCCAATTATATCAAAGAAAGAGCAAATATATGTAACAGAAAGGCCAAAATACAGCAAATCTACCTTTCAATAATTCATTTGTGTAATTATACCCTTAGGCTTCTTAAATTATGGCAGAGACTCATTCAGGAGCTTTTATTAGCTTAGAAACAAGAGCATTTTAGCAGCATTTTTTAACTCCTCTGAGAAATTCTGATTCATAGTCCAGCAACGGGTTAAAGAAATTTCTTGGGGAATTTTGAAGAGAAAGAGGGAATTCACTAAGTCTGGGAAACATGATGTGCTGCCTATTTGGTTTTATAATAATTTTTGGAGTTCTGGAGATAAAGGTGACTCTAATGTATCAAGAAACACATAAGAACAAGTCCTCCATCTTCTGATGTAAAATTTGCCATTACTCTTTACTCAAGTACTTGTATACAAAATAAAAATTTGTATACGATTTTTGAATATGAAAATACATTTTTCTTCTGGGATCTAGAAACACAACACAGGGATTTTGAGACAAAGTAGAGATTTCAACTGATCTGCTCTGGAATGGGTTGAAGCATAGCTACGTTTTCTGCTGTCAGCAGCCAGTGTAAAGCAATTCAATATAGAAGCTGTATGTTTAGCTCCTCAGATGCAGCACAAATGGGGTTTTTTTTAGCTTTTATTCATTGTTTTGCTTTCTAATTTTTGTGGTGATCACTTAATAGGACAATTCAATTTATGCAAGAGATCAGACGAGCAAAGAAGCATTTTAAAAGTTAGTGAAAGGAATCATGCATTTCAGCAGGTCAGCCATATGGTTTTGGGATTTTGCTGTGTAAACCCTTCTAATTCAGTTTTGAATGTTTACGTGTACCAAAACCTGACATTTTGTTTGTTTACATGTAGCTAAATCAACATGATAGAATAAATTACTCTGCCTTCACACACGCAACTTGTTGTTGAATGAAAGGTGAGCCAGTTTGCCCTGCAGCTAAATTTGGCTGGATGTCTCCAGATAGCCTCTGCTGGTCTATGAAAGAATTGAATTTTATACATATATTCATATTCTTCTTTCACAATCCCACTTTTCTACCTCAACTACAAAGGAAAAAAGCTACTTTGCCATTCTGTTTCCTTTCTAATTCATCCACAGAACAGTTTACTTTATTAATTATTCATTACAGGGAAATCAACCATGATTTTGAACCTTAGAAAGAAACAGTAGGAAAAATGTCATGTTAACTAACTTGTGAGCAGAAGACTCAGGACCTATCAAATCAAACTTTATCCAGTAAATTAACTCTCAAAACGTAAAGGTTCTTCAGATGGAAAGGGCAATGATGAATTGTTTTAAATGAGAACATAAGACCAGGGTCTTCTAATAAAAAGTCCTGACCCATGAATGTTCAACAATCTGCTATTCTCAATTGAGCAGAAAGATTGCCAAATTTGAAATGCACTGGCCAGATGATTGAGTCTTATTTCCAGCATATACACATGGTGGAAATAACTGTATTAGCATTTATATGCATCAAAACTTTTATGTTTTACAAGGCTCTTCTTCAAGGATCTGGAGCAAAACTATTACCATGAGATGCTCTTAAGAAACACATTAACAAAATTGCAAAATGGATGCAGCAAGAGCATTGAGGTTCAGTAAAGAGGAAATATTTCAACATTTTGGGTGGAAAAATTAGATATAGTTGCCTTGTTCTGCTAAAATGCAGCAACACTTTTACAAATAAATGGGACAGATTACAGCATTTTTAAAAGGAAGGAACTTACTGAAAAGTAATACAAAATTCAGCTGGCAGTTGATAATATAAAGATACTTTTTACACATGAAAGTTAAATTTATATTTTTAGTTGCTTTGTGTGAAGTCTAATGAAATGAAATTAAATGAAATGAGCCCAGACTCAGTGGTTTTTTCATAGCCTGAAGGTATTCTTAGCATTTATGTTGACATTTGGAATTGGTTTAGACTTTAGCAAGCCGTGTAACAATAACCTGTAAAGATGCTGTAATAGCATATTTTCAGTTAACCATGAAGTTATGCAGGTAAGTGTTTATGAAGAGTTTTCTTCCAAAATCAAAGTCTGATGAACCTTTAGTGATCTTATTATTTTTAAACAAACAGTAGCTATCGGTGTTCCTTTATCTATGTGGGGGAAAATGGAGAATATTGCAGGAGATGGTATGATGGAGGCCAGTCAGCATACAGAAATAGTGTTGTCCACATCTTCTTTTGCTTCTTCAAAAATAACAATTTTATTTCCTTTCTGCTTCCTTTCTTAATAATTAAAAGAACCAATATAGTATTGCATAGAAAATAACTGTTGTTGAACTAGAACAATGCAAATTGTCCATGGAGAAAGACAGATGCAATGATATCTAGTTTATTGCATATAAAATAGTATCAAGAAGAGAAAATTTGAAACATGTAGAGCAGAGTATTCTGAACTGCAGTTTATGGGGAAATCCACTAAAGAGTTCCTCGTTAGATAAAATAAAATGGAAAGCAAATACTGAGGGCTGGTTAAACATCTATAATCGAACAACATCATACCAGTATGTAATATAATCATTTTTCCTAGTGATTTAGAAAATTTTTCTGTATTTTAATTTTAAATATGAGGGCATGCACATTATCTAAATGAAAACCTCCAATACCATACTTTAAGTAGAATTTGTGTAGAAACAAAATTATTTTTTGGAAAACTTGAAAATTATGTAAGTACCAGACCATAAAATTAGATGCTTTCTGTTAACCTTGTAGCTTTTGCCATTCATACTGTGGGATAGAGAAAATATAATCTTCTTACTTTTAATGGAAGTAATGTCTATTAGTCCACAACAAGTGGCATGTTCTCATGGTCTAAAGAAGAGTGGGACATCATTCAGCTCCTTCTGGGGAAAAACAGGAAAACAGGTAGTACATAGTCATATCTTAGCATAAATTATTACCTTGCTCAGGTAATTTTTTGACTAGTTGTGGATAATTTAATCTTGATTTTTTTTTCCATTGCCCCTCCCTCATTGCTTCACACTGATCTTTTGGCTCCTGGCTCCTAACTTCTAATTTCCTTCAGTGAGCTTTTTGCAGAAGTGTGTGCATTTTCAAATAGATAAGAAGACCTGGCAATGCTGAACTAAAACTGTCTTCTGCAATGTTCTTAGCTGCCTAATGCATAAGAACTTCTGCCTTGAGCAGAAAACTAGATGTCCTTAATATAATAGGAATGTTAAAACAGTACTGGTGGGAAGGACTTGTTATCACAATTCCAGGTAAGTGAAAAGTCACGAGGGGGATGGTGGTATCAGCATGGGAGTTACCAGGGACTTCTCTGAGCCACAGTGATCCTTGGCTGCTTCAAATCCCTTGAAGAACCAGCTCTCTTTACAAGTTTTTGAACATTTTATGCTGTTTAAATACTGAGGATGGAAAGAGATCGCTTAGATCTGTGCTTCTAAAAGCAGATGCATTTGCCGTTAGTTTAACTGGTTACATTTTGGGATGCCCAAAATTGCATTTCAGTGTTCAGCTTGACCCATTAACCTACCACTTTGTTTTCTAAAGCCTGAATCTGCTGATCTGCATGACCAACAGGACATGCTGCAAGAATAACTTGATATTTTTTAGGTTTTTCAGTTTTGGAGGATTAGTGGGATTAAGTCCTAGAGTTTGTTCTAGGTTTGAGAAGGCTTTTACAAAACCCGTTCTTAATCAGTGATGAGCAAATGAATTGTCAGTCAAATATTTGTACCGTTCAGCAAATTTAATGTTTTGATTCTATCTAATTCAAACAGCCACTGTATTTGCCCATTCTGCAGAAGCTAATATGTTGTGTTTATATTGGAAACTGAATTAGGAGGTAGCAATGTCTCTATAAAACCCTGAATAAACCAACCATGATACCTGAAAGCACTTTTTACCAGAAATGTAAAGCTCACATACTCAAAACTGACTGAATGATCAACCCAAAAGGTATATTATGAGTGTGTGCACAGAAAAGCTGTGTGCTGCATTTCTTCCATATGTAAAATGAATAAGCGAGTGTTCGTGTGGGTCCATAGTTTACCAGTTTGTGTACTTATCCTGAAATATGATGTGCACTGGAGAAGTTTACAGGAACAGTGTAGCTCAGTTAAGAGGAAAATGACTGAATAAAAAGGAAGTTGCTCCCCTTCTCCCTCCGCCCCCCCCCCCCTCAAATAAGATATTCTCAAGAGTTTTTTCAGAGAAAAATCAACAGACACCTTGGAAAAAATCGAAGGACACGGCTATAACTTCTCATTTCCACTTCTGCAACTTTTATTTTGGTAGAGCAAGTGTGTTTCACTGATACAAAAGACTTCTGAAATATAATTGAATACTTAACTTTTAGTATATGCATAAGTTGGTTTATTATTCCTTGTCAGCTATGATATATAACATTTTACATCAGAAATAAATTTTTTCAGACCAGGTCTTTTATAAGCGAACCTGTTTCACAGTTTAATCTTACCATTATATTACAATCCAATACTCTTAACATTTTTATTGTTAATCAGAAGTTGGCAGTAGAAGATTCAGTATCATCTAGCTCTTCCTTGCTTCAGAAATACAATATCCTGAATCAAAAAATGGAAATAAATATCTCTAAGATTAACAGTAATTCTAATAAAAAAAAAGTGAAAAATAACATGCTGGTAATCTGACTGAAAGTTACAAAATTCAATGATTTTTGAGAAATGTTATTTTATTGGATAACTAAGTTTATGTGTTAGGTTGGTCTGAAGTGATATTTTTTCTTTCATATGTGTTTTTTGTTGCATTTGATTTTAAGACTCAGTATTAAAAGTGGCAATATTGAAAACTAAGATAACAAACACTTTGGCAAAAATTTTCCTTCTATGTGAATTTGCTTACTGTCTTTATGATTCTTCTTGCTTACCCTCTCCATTACTATTTGTACAATGGTATTTTACTGGTTTTAATATTTACAGACAAATTTGCAGGCAGGAATTTGTAATGGGCTTCTGGCCTGGCCTGACTTTGTCTTTTCCTTATTTAGTTCTGATGGCTAACAACTTTTAAAATGTATTTGAACCTTCTTAAAACAGTTAAGCAGTTTTGTTAATACTTGGAAGTACTTATGGACAAGAATTAATAGTTTTTTTGCTTAGTCTGTCCTAAATTGCTTTGAAAAAGTCAAAATAATATCATTGTGGATGACAGCATCTTCTTGTCTCTAAATGATTATGACATTTGAGGTTACAGATGGATGATGGCTGGTGTTGGCTATCAGTACCAATGTTTCTAACACATTTCTGCACTTCTTGGGTGCAAGCAGCTGAAATGGTGGCACTGCTTCTGACACATAAAGAATCAGTACTATTCCAATAAATAAAAACCAGATCATTGCAACCATTCTGAGACTTCTATCACTATAAATCTCCAATGAGTAGCACCTCCTCAACTGATTATATGTGGTGTTCAAAATCAATAGCAAAAACATATGAATTTCCTGATATAGTCTACTCTACTTAAAGGCTGTAAAAAAGAAGTCTCTGATGTAGCCTTCATAGTTTGAGACGGGGTAACATGCTTGCTTTAACTCCTTACTGGCAGATATAGCCAAGGTTAGTAGGTAATAAAGATAATGTCTTAATTAACAGTTAGAGAAGTTATTCCATGCTTTAGGTTTACATGCAAATGCAGATACATTTACTATTGTAATGCCATAGCTATTACAGATAGTGTACTTGATACCTAGGATAACCTCCAAAATCAGTCGTAGCCTTCTGGTGCATTAAATCATGAACATTTTGGAATAGCCTAATATATCATTTCTCATATATCTATGACATTAGAAAGGCAAAAGTACTCTAAACCTTTCATTATAAGTGGATGTTTTCTTCCTTGGAAAAGAGTATGTCACTTTCAGTATTACTTCTTCATAGGTTTCTGTATCATAAATTTCAGTATAGGGTATTAAAAGCTTCAAAGTGACTCAGAAAACACTTAATTTTTGGCTGACTAAAAGGATGATTCTGGCAAAATAGGGTAACTTTTGACAACTGCCAGGTTGCCCAAACGAAATGTTGTAAGTTTCATAGACTATTAAAGAAACATTTGCTGCTGCAAGAAACCTCATGTCTGGAATATAATTGGTAGTCATAATCTGACTACCCATTGCATCTTTTGATGCGAGAACATATATTTGCATTTTTTTCCAAGTGTAAAATTGAAAGCTGTAAGTTAAAAGATAATTTAATATGTCATGCTACAACTGTGCCATCTAATTGTCTTTTTTTGTTTCATTTGCCCAGCAATACAGTATTTGCAAAACATCCTGGCTTGTCACAAGTTCTGTACAGGAAGCAAGAAAGCAGTGTTGGGGGTAAACACACGCACACATATATATTAATATGTGAGAAAAACAACACTTACCAATGATTAACAGATCAGATGTTTTTTTCATTTTTAATTATGGTTTGAAGAGGTGCTCTCTTTCTATCAGTGACTCAGTTTGTAGGACTCTTCAAAGAAGAGATATGCAGCAGCTCTACTGTCTTAAAGCTAGAACTATATTTCTATCCAATCTTCTCAAATTACAGTTGTTCTCATGAGGCTTTTGCTTTTTATATGCACAGTATATTTGGGATATTTCTTAAGTTACTAGAGATTAATTATCAAAAATATCACACAGAGATTATATTGGCCTAGAGGAAGCTGACCTCAGGCTTTGAAAGCTGAATTTACCCGAAGCCTGTTCAGGATCATAGATTTACAGAATTGTTTTGATTGGAAGAGACCCTTAAGATCATCAAGTCCTACTGTTAATCCAACACTGCCAAGTTATCACTAAACCATGTCCCCAAATGACATGTCTTTTAAATATCTCTAGGGATAGTGACTCCACCACTTTCCTGAGCAGCCTGTTCCAATGCTTGATAACCCTTTCAGTGAAGACATTTTTCCTAATATCCAATCTAAACCTCTCCTGGAGCAACTTGATGCCATTTCCTCTTGTCCTATCACTTGTTACTTGGGAGATGAGACTGACTCCCACCTCACTGCAGCCTCCTTTCAAGGTGTCCCCTCAACCTCCTTTTCTCCAGGCTAAAGAATCCCAATTCCTCTTAGATGCTCCTCATAAGATTTGTTCTCCAGACCTCTCACCAGCTTCATTGCCATACTCTGGACGTGCTCCGACACTTCAAGCAATGTCATTCTTGTAGTGCAGGGCCCAAAACTCCAAAACTGGACACAGTACTCGAGCTGGGGGCCTCTCCAGTGCCAAGCACAGGGGGATGATCACTGCCCTTGTCCTGATGGACATGCTGTTCCTGATATAGGCCAAGATGCTCTTGGTCTTCTTGGCTGCCTGGGCACACTGCTGGCTCATGTCCAGCCAGCTGTTGACCAACACTCCAGCTCCCTCCTTGTCTGCCCAGCAGTTTTCTAGCCACTCTTCTCCAAGCCTGTAGTCCTGCATGGGGCTCTTGTCTTGCAAGTGCAGGATGCAGAATGGGGGGTCACCTTGGATACCCTTATTTAGGCTGACTGTGATGAAACAGAAGCAGGGCTTTTTCTCTTCTCAAACTGGATGGACTGTTTCTGTATCTATACATATTAATGTAATTAATATATGTGACATATACATATAAAATTGTTGAATATGGTAGTAATTTTGTATTCATTAAAAATATTTTAATCAAAATCTGTATTTAGATATGGGAAGAATTTATAGATATTATGACCGTACCATTTTAGATGAATTGGTAAAATAGGGTGTATTAATACTACTATATAAAGAGCAATCTGACGTGTCGAATGGACTATTTTTACCTGTTACAGATGAGTGATACTACTAGTGATCTCATCATTTACAAATATCAATAAGATAAAATTTCTTTCATTTAACAATTCAGAATTCAAATTACTTCTATTGTGCTGAATAAACATGGAGCTCGCTGGTATTTTATGAGTGATGAGAATGTTCTAGTGGACCTCATTATTCACAAAATATCGATAAACCAAACATTTGTTCAGCAAACCATAAGGAAAACTAAACTATGAATTTAAATGATATGAAAATAAAAGGATATAAAATAATGTGTAAGAAACTGCACATAATTGAGAAGAATAATCTCAGCTTTATTCCTTTAAACATGAGATTACTTAACGTTATATTGAATTGCCTTTGATTTAAATGTTACTCAAGTATATATAGTTAGCCATGCTGCAGGTTCAGTGGGGGTTCTTAACTCCTATTTACATTCCTAACCTCCCGCTGAAATCATGTGATTAGACATTTGCAGTATCAGAGTGTTTTACATGTTTTTCTATACACATAATTTATTTACCCTTTTGATTTCAGACATAAAATTGGCTTATTATCAAGTCCAGGTTTTCAGAAACAATGAAGTATTTGTAAATGCAAGTCCTCTGCTGAAATTTGTAAAATAGCAGTTCTTCATACTTTTGTAGTTCCTTTTTGTTGCAATCACACATACTTACATACAGCAAGAGGGTCCTTAAGAAAACAGATTTGTCTTGAACTGAAATAGTGCTATATCTCTTGTCTGACCAACAGCTGTTCAAAATGTATTACATACTGACCTGCATAAAGAAATGCTGGAAAGGGTTAACTTATTAAAAGAAGTTCCAAGGGAAAGAGAATTACTTACTCTCAGATAGCTAATTTCTACTTATTATTGCAATATGTTTTGATAAAGAGCTCAGGATACCCACAATACTTTAAAAAACCTTTGCACAGAACACTGATGCTTATCAAGTTTCTTCTTCCACCCTCTTGATTTATATTTTCAATACTTAATAAGGGAACTAAAAAGCTTAAGGCTTGAGTCTGACCACAGCCTCTGGTGGGGCTTTTGATCTTCCCTTTTCTCAGTGCTCCTGAACGGTTTGCATTTCACTGGCAGGTAATAATACTTCTGTTTCCCACAAGTGCTGGTTATGCCTCCTTCACTGTCTCTGTCCATGTCCTACCTACTTTAGTAATAACACTAATAAAGCTCTCCATCTTTGATGCTGTTGTATGGCTAAAAACACAATCTTCAAATGCATTTCAGGCTGATGGGAAGTGGCTTGGTTGCTGGATTCAAAAAAGAAAAGGTCCTTTAACTAGCAATAAGGAGAGAAATGAGAACATATTTGGACAAATGTTTCTTTTGCAACCCACAGACTAAATTTGCCTCAATTACACTTTAGTCTTGTTGTCTTTTACCAATATTGCCAAACCCTTTCTCATTCATGGTTTAGATATTTCTAAAATACTGATATTTCTACCTACATGGAATAATTTTTTTTTTTGATTTTGCAACTTTAGTTTGACCTCGTCTAGCTATAGCTTAGGAGAAAAAGACCTGAGATCTCTAATATCCTTAAGACATTTTTTTTCCTAATTTTCTTTATACATATGCTGGTGTTGAATCTCTTCTGCTTATTTAAGCGCATCTTCATTTGTTTACACGTGATTCAGTCTTATGGCTCTGGTCACATATTTCTATAAAACTATCTTTTAATGTATTAAGGATGTGAACCATCATGTTTAAGAAAATCCAAAAGAAGGAAAAATCATTTAATAATAAAACAACAATAACATCAACAAAATAACATAAAATGACTTTGTAATGCTTCAGCAGCCCCATCTCTCCACTATCAATATAAGAAGATATAGGGAAATTGGAATCGTGAATTATTCCATTTTTCAAATTCATCCTATGAAAAACTAACCCTGGAACCTGATTATAAGTTAAGAAGAAACTAAATTAGATTGCAGCACATTAATGTATATTACATTTTGCAGTCAGGTCAAGAGCAAGAAAGAGGACACTGATTTTTATTTTTTTTCCTATATATCAAACATTCCTCCTAGATTTTTCTCTATATGCTTACCTGATAAATCCTTTCATCCACAGTTCTGCAGATGCAAGAATAAGTCAAGATCTGGAAAGTATGGACAATATGGAAGAAGTAAATACATTTTAATTTATCTTACATTTAGATGAATGGGCATGTAGGAAATACAAAGTTTGCAATCTAAGCTTAAATAAGAAGAAAATAGGCATACATGAAATACAATTCACACGAAATATCAGGATTACCAGCTAGCATTATATATTGCTATTAGAAGCAAGTCAAAAGAAGTGTCGGTCCAGTACTTGAGAAAATGATCAGCAAGCAATACCAATGAAAGCTGATTGTTTAATTTTCAGTTTGCACTAAAAAAGAATCTAGTTAGCACAGTTACTATTGATGATCAGAAGTAACGTCTCAAGCCTGTAATTACAAAGAATTACAGAAACTTTAAGTTGGGTGATGTCAAACACAGGGCCCCATCAGCTTTGTCCTAGGGTGCTGGGAGCTTTTCAGGACTGGAGTGGGCACAGCCCTGTGTTACCCAGACTTGACATAGTGGTTTGAGCAGCAGGTGGACTGGAGACCTCCCAAGGTTCTTCCCAGCCCAAGGGGTTCTAGGTCCTCCCCAGAGCCTGTGCCCCCGTTGGAGAACTGGAATGATACAAGGTAACTGAACAGAACCTATAGAATAGCTGGGAAACAAAAATAAAAAAGAAAAAGGAAAAGAAAAAGAAGAAGAAAAAGAGATGGCTTCAGAGTTTAGAAGGTAACATTGAATAAGTCAAGGTCTAGTGAAAAGGACAGTCTCAGATGCTCACTCACTTAAGACTTGCTGCTTCCGACAGTACAGGCATACCAAAATTTGGAATCAATTGACACACTACACAGAATGGCAGTAGGAAAAATCCCATTTTCTTCTTCTTCTCCTGAAAGGGATATTATGAAAACAAGAAAAACCAAACCCAAACAACCTCCCCCCGATCCCAGAAAAACCCAAAAAAACCCACAAATAAGCACATGTAATATGTAAGTCCAATAACTGAGAACAGGCTGCTGCACTTTTCCATTCATTGGAAGATCCTGTAAATTCTGCAAACTTTGCCATTCCTTCTTGTTCCTTAACAATTTGTGTACAATTTTCTCATCTAAATGTTTATTCCATGTATGTTCTAAACCAAGAATTTGTAATATTGCTTGGAATAAAATGTACACTGTCTTGGTTATCCACAAAGCCCCTTTTCATTTATTTCAGTGAGAAACAGTATATTATATTAAAGGACTCTTTGGGTTTTGAGGAGCAAGGGGTGACATTCTTGTAGAGGAAAGTCAAGTGATTCAAGTAACAATGTTTGATGGCCCTAAATACTCCTGATCAGGAGTACTCCGGCTTGGCAGCCAGTCTGTGAGGAAACAAGCAATGACGGATTTGGAGAACAGACAGGGAAAGGAGCAACAGATGGGCAGCAGTGTCGGTAGCTTCTCTGGAGACCATGGCTTGCCTTTTTATTAACTGTCAGATCACACAATACTAAGGACATTAAGATGGACACGATTGTATTCTTTTAAGTTAAAGTCTGCAATCTGCAATCATTTCTAGCTGTCCTGTGGCCACTAAAAGAGTTTCTGTGGCTCTTCCCATTTCAGTGCATGGTACACAGGGGGCTGATGGAGTCACTCAAGTTCTAGTTGCAAGTTAAATCTAAAATGTTGTGAGCCATCACTCATATTAATTTGCCTTCGTGAAATAATCCTTTTGAACACAAGTTGTTTGAGTTTCTACAGTTGCCACTGAAGCCAGGTGAAAATGTTAATTCTGTGAGAAATGCTGTGTATTATCAGTTTAGTGTAGAATTGGGCTCTTTACTCAGCCTGTAAAATTATGGTACTGGAAAGTAACCCTAAGTGTTTCTGATTGAAAGCTAGAATTAAAAAGTGACAGGAACATAGCTGCAAATGTGCTAGCATGACAAAGTTAAAGTGATGTTTGACATCTTGAGTTTACCAATACCTAAGAGAATGACTGAAAAAAAAAAAGGTGGGAGGGAGGGGGGCACTAAACCAGCTGAAAAAAACGGATTGACAAGAAGAATAGGTGCTCCTTCCACAGAGGAACAAAAATGTGAAGGATAGAGCGCTTTTTTTTTTTTTTTTCTTTTTCCCCTTCTTTTCTTTTTCAATAGGTGTCTACCATATGCTTCATAAGTGATAGAAAATAGTGCAAGGGGATTTTATATTCCCCCGTACGATGATGGTGTAGACCCTGGTAAGCTCTCAGCGGAAGAGAAAGATTAAGTTAAATTTTGCAAGACTCTTAGGATTTGACCAATACCCCTTAATATGTTCAGTTTGCTGTTAGAATTAATTGCTGGCAACCTTGAATCTCTTATGTACTGATTAGTCTTTTCTACTAGACTGTCAGCTTTACTGCGGCCTCAAAGCAGAAACTTTATGTTCTATTTTCTGATCCTTTTTCTTTAATATGATCTTATATTAAATAATAGCCAGTGACTGCTGTTTGTGTAAATAGCTGCCTCAACATTAAATAACACAATCTCTTAAAATGAGAAACATAGTTATGGAAAAGGGTTTCCTAGTTAAACAGGACAACTAGACTATATGTGAATGGCGTGACTGAAGAGTAGGCTTCAGTGTCAGACTCAGGAAATAAGAGAAACGAAGAGCTACTTACTTAGGGCTGGTGTGGTGAAACATCCTCACTCTGCCAACTTACAACATTACATATGTAAGTGCTCATGAATAAGAGATGTTTCTGTGTGCAAGGCTTGTGCTGACTTTAATCTTTGGTTATAGTTCTCGTCTTGTTCTGAGACTCCACAGAGAGAGGCATTTAAATTCCAGAGACTGGAAAACCACCCTCAGGTTGCTTTATACAGCAGCTGTGTTGAAACATGAATAGAGAGGCTGATTTTGTAAGTGCATGTATAGACATATTGCACAGATTACATATATATATATATATATGTATAAATACGTATGAAGCACTTACACATGTACTTAAACCCCCGTCCCTACTTTGCCGTATATGAATCTCTGTACATCAGCAATAATCAGTCCCAATGAAAAGTCAAATTAGATATTTCTGGGAAATATCTGCTGAGCCTTTTCTCATTCTGCCCAGGTACAAACAGAATGCTGAGAGCTCATGTGGATTATACACACTAATGGCTTTGAACATGTCGTGGTTTCAGCCAAACCAGGACAGAACACATTGTATTATTTTTCCTTATATTCCCATACAATTGATTTCGTTCTGTAGATTATGGTGAAAAATGGTGCATAATTGTATTCAGCTGCATAAAGTCATTATCACTTGCGCTGCTGCTTGAGAATTATGGGTACTGAATGCAGCACAGTATATACTACTGTAACATTATAGGAATATGTATTACATCACTTAGTCCTGAACCCATTCTAAGAAGGAAACCTGAGCATTGGCCTTCTGTTACCAAGTTCACACTGCATTTTGAAGAAACAGTGAATAGGCCATTACGTGTGATACTAGAGGAACTAACTGTATGCAGAGCAAGAAGTAAAATATTCCACACCAACACTCAAATAAAAAAGTGCATTTGGATAAAAATGTAAAATTATTGGAAATGAAGATTAATAAGAATTGTTAGAGAAATAAGGATCTGTCATTGTCATTGGTATTTCTTTGGCACTTATGCAGAAAGTTTTGAACTAATACTGTGCCTATAAAAACAGAGAGGAAACTTCAGAAACTGGCCACTATTTCTTCATAATTCCTCTATTCTCTTTAATTCATACACATAGAGATTTTTTGTTTGTTTTATTTTCTGTGTTTGCAATGGGATGGATAGTGTTGTATTTAAACCACTATGAAGGAATGAAGGCTATATGAGGGCCACATAAAAGAAATTACCTATGAAAACGATAAAGAAATACTTCTCTTTTTCCAAGATATTGTCACACAGCACAAAGATCATAGAATCATAGAATGGCTAGAGTTGGAAGGGACCTTGAAGATTACTTAGTTCCAACCCCCCTGCTATCAGGAGGGACACCTCCCACTAGAGCAGGTTGCTCAAAGCCCCATCCAGCCTGGCCTTAAATACTTCCAGGGATGGGGCATCCACAACTTCCCTGGACAACCTGTTCCAGTGCCTCACCACCCTCACAGGAAAGAATTTCTTCCTCATATCCAATCTAAATCTCCCCTCTTGCAGTTTAAAACCATTACCCCTTGTCCAATCACTATGCTTCCTGACAAAGAATCCCTCTCCAGCTCTCCTGTAGGCTCCCTTCAGATAC
>VZRU01018537.1:301992-324916 GCA_013398155.1 Pedionomus torquatus
TCAGGACCTGTGGATGGATTTCATCAGGTCCCATGGACTTATGCACCTTCAGATTCCTCAGGTGGTCTCGAACCTGATCTTCTCCTACTGTTGGCAGTTCTCCATTCTCAGAGCCCCAGCTTTTGCCTTCTACGGCTGGAGCAGTGCAGCTAGAGCCCTTGCAAGTGTAGAATGAGGCAAAGAAGTCATTCGGTACCTCAGCCTTGTCCATATCCTGGGTGGCCAGGTCTCCCATTTCCTTCCGGAGAGGGCCCACAGCCTCCCTAGTCCTGCCTTTATCCCTGACATATCTTTGTCATAAAGAAGTTTTTCCTATTGTCTTTGATGTCCTTGGCCAGATTTAGTTCCCTCTGGGCTGTCACCCACCTGATGTGTTTCCTGGCCACTCAGACAGTTTCTTTATACTCCTTCCAGTTCACCTGTCCTTGCTTCCACCCTCTATAGGCCTCCTTCTTGATTTTGAGCCTATCTAACACTTCCTTATTCATCCACACTGGCCTTATGAAATTAGAGGATGGAAAAAATTGTCAGATGCCAGGAAGTCTTCAACAGTGTGAGACATCCCAGCTTCCTTTTCACAGATGTGCCATAAGTGCTTTTGCTTTTCACAGGTGTACTATGAGGACTGTCATAGAATCACAGAATTGTTGGGGTTGGAAGGGACCTTAAAGATCACCTAGTTCTATCCCCACTGCCATGGGCAGGGAAACTTCCTACTAGACTAGGTTGCTCAAAGGCCCTCCAGACTGGCCTTGAATGCTTCCAGGGATGGGGCATCCAAGTCTTCTCTAGGCAACCTATTCCAGTGTCTCACCAACCTCATAGTGAAAAATTCCTTCCTAATATGTAGCCTAAATGTAGCCTCTTTCAATTTAAAACTATTACTCCTTGTCCTATCACTACACTTGTAAAACATCCCTCCCCTTATATCTTATAGGACCCCTTTAAATACTTAAAAAACACTGTAAGGTCATCCTGAAGCCTTCTCTTCTCCAGGCTGAACAATCCCAGTTCTCTCAGCCTGTCTTCAGTACTTCAGCCCTCTGATCATCCTCATGGCCCTTGTCTCGCTCCAACATGCCTATGTCCTCCTTATACAGGGGCCTGAGAGCTGGACAGTGTACTCCAGGCCAGGTCTTACAAGAGCAGAGTAGAAGGGCAGAATCATCTTCCTCCACCTGCTGGCCATGGTTCTTGTGATTCAGGCGGTTGATGGTTGACTTTATGGATCAGATCTTTATGGATCAGATCTTCAAAGCTGTTTGTCATCTTCTCTTGCAATTTTTTTACAAAAAAAAAAGAAGAAGAAAAAAGGATAATACTGGAGATTTTAGATGTGTTTTGAGGTTATGCAGAAAGTTACCAAAGGCCCCAATTTAAAGATTTCAGAGCTGTGAACCAGAAATGAAATGTTAAAGATTTATGAGGGGTTGGAGTTCAGTGAATGTGTGTCTCAAGAAATGACTTGCATTTTAATGAAGTGTATTACACTTGAGAGGCAATAGCTTGGTTATCCTTTCTGAACAATGACTTTGTGTGCAGCTGTCAAAGAGAGCTCATTATACCACAGAAGTTATAATTCAGCTCTATAGATTGATATGATGGCCTGCAATTCTTGGAGTGCTTCTAAAGACAGTGGGACCAGCAGTGAGGGGCATCCAAAATGGTAATTACTTGTGGGAAATAGCTTCATGTTTTCATTCATTTTTTCAATTTAAAGGGCTTTTTTTTCAAGAACTTTTAACTTGGTCTGTGATCTAAACCTCAAGGCCACCCTACAACTTTGCACAGCAGCTAAATTTTAAGCCTGCCATATCGTACAGATTGAGAGAAAGCTTTTAACACATATTACCTCTGAAGCATCAGTTAGGAATTTATATTATCTTTGCAAATACCGTGGTCTTGTTTCTTTACGTGTTTTTCCCAGCTTGTAGAATTTCTGATTGTTTTCTTTGCATGCATATTTCAACGGTAAATGTTGATTTGCTAAACTTCAGTCTTAAAATCAAGTTAACATTTTGGGGTTTGTTTGGTTTTTTTTTTTTTTTTTCTATTTTTTTGTTTATAGGGAATTCCTTCAAAAAGTATTTTGCCCTCTGTTGATGCTATTGTTAGCCAGGAGACTTTGCTTCCTTGATTTTTTTTCTATTGGTTCTGTGATTGATCATCAACAATTTATTCTTTCTGAGTATTCATTCTGAGTATTCTTTCTGATCTACAATTGCATTGCATGTGAAAATATGAAGATGGGTAAGACGATCTTCCCATTGACACCTCTGTTTTATGTGCATATGTGTTTCCAAAGAAAAGCTATCCTCCAAGCCTTAGGTTAGCAAACAAATTTATCACAGCAATATGCCCTGAAAATAATATAGTAAAAGAAAAGAATATATTCAAGATTAAATGAAACCCTACTTAAAATTCTGATACATATTCATAGTTCTGAGGTTTTGTTTATTCATTCAGATTTATTCTTTTTATAGCTATATCCTGCCAGGATTTTTTTACCTCCTACATCAAGGAGTTAAGTGAAAATCCTACAACTGCAGAACAAAACCAAGCTTAGTTCATATGTTAATGAGTCAGGATAATTGCAGCTTTCCCTAGGTAATCTCAGTGTCAATTATTCATGAACCATTGACAGCAGACATGACATTTCCAACTGACAGCTTTCAGTCGTTTTGTTTACAAGTACGAAATGCTCAAGTATGAAACGTTAGATAGGAGTTAAGAATTGTGATTTTTTTTTTTTTTTTTCCAGGAAAGATGGAAGAAAAGGAAAAGAAAAAAATGAATTTTCCTCATAAAGTGCAGAAGACGAGCCTATTCCTCCCAGCAACTTTCACAGCCTTGTTGCAATGAAGCTATTGTTCAGGTATTAGGATCCATTGAGCTCCAAAATCTGCGCTGAGCCCAGGTAATAATATTATGTCCCATCCTGGTATATATATAGTGTTATGCCATGATAAGGGGAAGGAACTATGTTTTTCTTTCCATCCCCTCAGGGCTTGTTCCCACCTAAGGTAATAGTGCATATCACAGATAAGGCATGTCTGGAGAATACCACCAGGCTACTGCTTCAGATGTGTCCTTTGCTCTATACCCCTTTATAGTTTCAAAAAGCCTAACAACAATCTTCTTGACTTTCCCTTTTGTGAAACTGGACTCCCCCACCTTAAAAAGCTGCACAGAAGTTAAATGCAAAGTTTGCAATCTGCAATATATAGGTTATCTCGCTAAAAGTTAAATTTTACCCACCAGAAATTAAATTCCTATGTATCTTTAAGTGCCTTTGAAACATCCTTATTGTGTGACTGCTGTTCTTATATCTGTGAAGACATTAGAATATTTTCCAATACTAGCACCTTAATTGAAATTAATTGACAATAATACAATAAGGAACAAGTTTTTAAAGGCATTTAAGTGCCTAAAGATGCAGATAGTTACTTAGTGAGGTTTTTCAAAAGATTCTATGCACCTGACTCCCATTATGAAAAAGTTTCAGGAGTCTCAGTCCATTAATAAGCTATTTTAGTTTTTCAGCCTTCACATTAATTTTGAGATAATGACTATTTAAGAAAATGCTCACCCAGGCTGAGCAAGTTATTTTTCATTTAAATACATCTATTTCTTAGCATAGCATTACAGAGATTCTTGAAAATTTTTTTGAAATAAAAGGACTGGCAAGGCATAGTGGAAGAACTGGTTTTCAGTAATGATTAGAGTTCCAGGAGTAATTAAAGTGGTTGAGTTTTAGGGTGCATCAAAACTCAATGTCCAATACCACATTTCTAGAAATCCAGTCTCAACTAAAGTGCAGCACCCCAAACACACGGACCCAGTTCTTCATACCCTTTTAGCCCATTTCCCTATATTAGCTATAATCTTTCCATCTGAACTCATAATCCTGCATGGTTCACAAACCCGGGTAGCCTGTGTTAAGGCTGGTCCCTCTGGACTCTTGCTCCTTCTACAGCTTCAAGACATATTACTCTTCTACTTCATTATTTGATAATGTTCAATTGTCAGATTTAAGAGAGATATATGGAATCATCAAAAGCAACGCTATTTTAATGCTGTTGAAACTTTCCATGTTCATACCATCTTCGATAGTATGTTCCTTTGTCAGTCAACAAAAAATGTCTTTTTGTTTACTTCAAAGAAGTTGGTAGATTTGGGGATCTGTTTTATGGAAGAAATTTTTAGTATAATTACTTGAAATCAGCCCTTTTTTTAAAATAGACAATAAGATACAGACAGCAACAATTTTTAATTTATTTTTTTTAAATTAATGTCTTTAAATTAAAATAACTCAAACTATAAAAACATTTATCCCAAAACCCCAGACATGTTGCTTTGTTTTAATTGTCTCTGTTTTCATATGAAACCATTTGTGTTGTTCTGCAAACATGGATGCATTGGAGGATTTACCCTCACTTTTTACTGTGCACCCAAAAGGCCCTCTTGTGTCAATGGAGCATGCAGCAAAAAAATCAAAACTGATCCAAGGCACACATGGATTAAATATATATCCTTCAGCACCTTCTTACTATTCTTACATATATATGGGGTGTTTATAGTCTCAGCTTTCATGCTGATTCACCTTTTGAAGGTGAAGGGGAGAGAGGAGAGGAAGGGTCCTCATGTGGATTTTGCAGGTTTTTAAATCTTTTGTGTCTCAGTTTCTCAAGCTGTTGTTGCAGCATAGTGTAACTTAAAATACCATTGCCAGATACACCAACCCAGCAATTTTATGAAACTTCAATTAAAATGCTGAGGGAAATAATGTTCCATCCCAGAAAACCCAAAAATATATTAATGTTGATAAAAAGAACTATTTTCCTTGACTTTTGGTATTGATTGAGTGACTTCTAAACCACTTGATAGTCTAAAAGTATTTCAAATAAAAGGCAAACACGACCTTTTGCCATGATTATGTTCCCCAGATAGTTATTCATGTTTGCATGCAGAGACAAGCAGATACTGTACTGACTTTTAAATATCTTCTCTAGATACTGCAAAAAAAAAAGAGGTAAAATTTCCTGTTCTAAAATAGATAATAGCAATATTAAAGGCATCCCAAAAGACAAGTGAGCAACAACATTTTTACTTGGAAAAGTTTCATCTCTCAAGTATAAAGCAAAACTGAGTAGTTTGGGAAATAATCCAAAACAAACTGTTTATTTTATTTCATGTTCTGAGCAAAACACCTGTGATTAATTAAGCCATATAAATATCGACCATCACATTCCAAAATCTCGGACAAAAAATGTCATTTTTTTCCACTTTTTTTTTCCTTTTTAAATAAACTGGGCAATGGGATCTCTAGTAGCCAACAGCAGTTGCATAAGAATTTTTACAATTACTCTAACTACTATGAAATACTAGCACATAATAAGTAACTCCCTTTTGTTAGATTATTGTCCAGTCCTGCATCTATGTTATATTTCTGATGACTAGCTATTGCTAAATTTCTGTGGAATTTCAGTTCAAGGATAATCTATCACAGGAGATTTCTAATGCTGACTTCTGTTTCAGTCCTTTTATTTTACAAAGTGTCACTAAGGAGACTGAGCTTTTCACAACAGCCTATGCTCATCTCCATGGATAAAACACTTCTGATACACACAGTCCTCCTCAAACCTGTCCACGGTTCAAAGAGAAGCATTGAAATAGATATATGTTTTCATTAACACCTCATGCTCTCCAAAAATAGAGGTCAGATTATTGTTGTTGACTGAGTAAATTATGCCACAGACGTTGTTACAGAAGAAAGGGTGATGTTTATCTCCCAGCCTCTTGAATAAAAAGGAAGAAATAAGTAAATCTAATGTTAATTTTGAAAAGCAAAATTGTGTTTTGCAAATCAAAATGATTAATTTGTTATTCTCTCTTGGCAAAAGCTCTAATCAGTCAGAGTAAGGGACACAAAATTTAAACTAAATAAAATCAAGAAAGCTACAAAATAGTTTAAGCTAAAATAACCTTTCAAAAGAACCATTTTGTGTTATTATTATTTATAACAGCAATAAATGATCTTAAAATATAACTTTATTATTTAACGTAGCAAACATTGATATTGCAAAATTGCAAATCGGTTTGAAAAACCCTGACACTGACCAATTGACATTTTCTATTCACTAGTATGAGCTGAAAAAATTTTTCTTTCATTATGGATGTCTGAGGTCAGTTTTATACTTGTAGGTTTCATCTTTGCATCTAAACATTGAGCACCTTGCAGAATTAGACCATCTTTCATTGGGGAAGCTGTGAACGGTTGTCTGTGAGCTGCCATAGAGCTGTGAATCAGTGCCTTTTGGGGCAGTCCTGGTTGAGCCATGCACTGCTGCATAAAGCTGAAGAATGTTTTCAGGTATGTTGTGCTTCAATGGAGATGAGTAGCAAATTGCTTTTACACAGTGGCAACTGTTCACAAACAAATTTTAAGGATCCCTCTAAGCAAAACTTTTAATATTACAAATGTTCTTTAACCCCTAAGGAACACACTTGAGAAGGAAAAGGAGAAATAGGATAGGGATACCCACACAGTTTGGGCACTGAGCTAGGACCTGTTTCTTGCCATCCTGAATATATAAATGCAGATAGACCCAAAATCTCTTTCTTTTCCATTCCTTTTAAGAAAAGACACACTCGTTTCAACTGGGCTTTCACATTTTGCCTCAGAAGAATGAAACTGCTATCAGTTTTGAATATCTCATTTAGCCTGTGCTTGTGTTGAATCTGTCAGATGCTAGATCCAATACTCAAAATATGTATACCTATGTTCATTTGACAACACTGTTATCATCAATATTGTGGTTGAGACCAAAGCAGAAATTCCTTATTTGACAAAAGGGACCATGGTTGGAATGGTGGGATCAGGCTACCCAAACAACAACTGGCTTGTTAGCAATATTACCTGTTTTATTCATGGGTAAGAGATGATATAGAGTCATAAGCTTGGCAAGGCAGGCTGCGACCTGTTATAGCTAAGTATGTGTTGTCAACATAGTGCCAGATTGCCAAAACACATGCCAGAATCTGGCATCCTCCAACTCTGGATACCAGTCTGACTGCCAACAAGTCCATGCAAGGAAGCACTTTTCTTTGGAAGAGTCTGTAGGGACAGCCCCATCCATCTTGTACATGAGTCAGTTAAACACCCACCCTGAGGCTGTCAGTGTGCTTACCATTCCTTCATGAATCTACCAGATTTTGATTTGTCTTTTCTATTAAAGCTCCTATTTGAGCAAAATGCTTAACCACTTTGAATTCTATTGTTCTAGTCCATTCCTGTTCAGCAAATCATTTGTTCATGTTTAATGTTCACTTTTGTGACACTTTGCCTTTAGTAGGAAATTTGGCTGAAGTGAAGATACGTTTATCTGTTTAGCCTTAGGGCTTATCTCTGATGTGACAATGAAGTGAGGAAGAGCAACATGATAGTTATTCCATATCAGTTCCCTCCGTGAAGTTTTAAGCGTGTCATAACCCTTTCTGAGTACACATTAGTGCTGTGTACATGTTCTGCCGTACAGTCCACTATTCCTGCAGTTCATCTCTCCTGGTTTGTGGCAAAGAAATATCCTTTAACTTGTGTCTGCAGAGCATCTCTCATCATGACCTACAATTCTGAATCAATACCATAAATACAGCATTTATATTGCAGCATGCAGAAATTACAATATCATGTTGTACATTAGTTTAATATGATATGCTATTACAGATTAAAAATGTGTCAGAATCATTAACAAGATAGCTTTTAAAATTCAAATTGGATTATAATTTCACAGTTTTAGTGCAAATATATTGTGACCCATAGTTTCTCTTTGCAATTTCAGAGGGTTGCAAGATGATAGAAAAACAAGACCCAACAAAATTGTCATACTTGTGCCCAAAGTGTAGTTATAAATGATAATGAACTAATGCTTAGTTTTCCCAAACTAACCAATCATTTTTTATGATTCATAAAATAGCAGATCTCTACTAATTAATATACAGATCAAAGCTGTTTAATGAATGCTGTGTGCATGTGTTTACCCTCACGGATAGCTTGGAACTGGCTGTCATTTTGCATTGGCTATTTGAAGTCACTCAGGTGCATTTCATTCCTTGGTTGGAAGTGGAAATGCAGAATGTGTTTTCTGCTAGTACCTGCACCTGAAGGAATTCACTGTTTCCTGATGTCCTTTCTTTTACTGGATTTACCCATTTGTTTATACAAGGCAAAAAAAAAGGTGGAGAAACATTAGTCATCAACCAGATGGCTGTCATCTGTGTGAAGGAAGAACTTCTGGGTACAGAAATACCAGTTCACAGTCTAAGTGTACCTGTTCCCTAGCTTTCCAATAAGATTGAGATTTCTGTGAACACAAGGTGCTGTTCAGAAGAACTATTAAAAAAATATATGAAAAAGCAAAATGTACTTTACCGATCCTGTTAAATCAATGACAGAACTCCCATTCATTTCAGGATTGTTAACCCACAGTGACCCCACAATAGCTCTAATTGTTTGCAAGCTGAAAGATTTTCTAATATGCTACTTTAAGCCTACCACATCATGTCCTAATGTCCCACTATAAATAACAAACACATTTTGAAGCCCATAATTATATGTTTATTCAAATTTCAGCAATAGGGCAAGGAAATTTATCTGCATTCTACAAAGCCTCTGCATTACGTGCACTGTAAAATGTCAGAAAATTTAAGGAGTTCTTAGTTATTATCTCTTCTGGTTGCTTTAGATACATAAGATAAATATTTAAATAATATTTAAATACTATTCTAGAAAACCAAAATAAAAAAAAAAAATCAATAAAATTCCGAATTACATTGGATTTTGCATAGAAACTTCTACAAGAAAACAAGACTTAAGCAATTATTTGCATCTCAAATAAGGAGCAAATTTAGGGATTTGCTTTAATTTCATTTTTTTAAAATTCCCTTTTATTTCCATTTTGCTTTATTACATAATACCATAGAGTTCCAACCCATGGCTTTTTTTTTATCTGCTTCTCAGTTTATCATTTCACTTCCTTCCCTTCCTTTATTCTGTGGGCTTTCTTTCATATTATCATATCTTCCTCCTTTTGTTTGTCCCTGTTTCGTCAATGTTATTTTCTCTCTTTGTTTTAGTGCATAAATAAAAAGTAGTCCCTCTCTGCTAAATCTCGCTACAGTGAGATACAGTGTAATAAGTTCTTGCCTGCAGTTTTCCAGGTTATGCTTATTCTCATTTATATGGAGTCTTCTTTGCAGCTCACCTTCATGATCACCTAAGTCCATGCTTTATGTTATGCCAGGGAAATCAGTGAGCCAGATGACAACTTTAGATGGCAGTTCCCTTGTGCTTTAGCTGTCAGGAGCTCATGGTAAGGAACCTTTTTTTTTTTTTTTTTTAAAGGGGTAATTATTGAGTCATGAATACAGAAAAAAACCAAAACAGTTGTGAATCACTTAGTTAATTATACTGTGAAATGAAATTCTAAGTTTTTTTGCACTATAAACATTTTATTCCTTTGTCAGTGGAAAGCAGATCGTTTTAGAGAGACTGTAGCTTTACCTGTGGTGTCCTGGGCTGCAGTGTGATGATGATGGAAACACAGAGCATTCCCAGCTGTTTTTTCTACTCTTGACACTTCATCCTTCTCTGTACCCCCAGCTGCACTAGTGGAATTATGTAGGCTGATGTACCACAGGCCTGATTAGCATGTGTGGGAAAAAAAAAAATAAATTTCAGTCTCAGGATGTTCTTGATCAAACTTAAGATGAAGATGCATGGCTACTGATGCGGGCAAGGCATAGCAATGTGCACATGTACCTGAGGACAGGAGAGGAAACGGCAAGACTCTAAGTAGATGTCCACGATTATCTCAGTTTAGGATGATGGTAAAAGCCTCAGAATTAGGAATGATGACATGCTAGGAAACCATAAAAATGCAGTATCACAATAGTATAGTTTGCATCCACATATAAAGTGTCTTAACCCGTGCTTAGTATAGCCAGATGTATTCAGAAAGTGACAAAACCGAGCAACTGGAGCAGGGCTCTCATCGTGCAATTATGTGTGCATCCTTTTCCTGTGTGGCTATGAAGGAGTAAACCACCCTCACACAGTCACAGCACCTCAGCTAAGAGACAGTACTTCCTAAAACATCGATCATCTGCTGTAATTGACTTAGGAGGTGTTCCTGCTTTATTTCACTGTATGGCTAAATAGATTAGTTGAAGTTAGTACTGAAGGGTAAGCAAGCTCTTCCTTGCCCCCCCTTTGAAGTTTGGTATGGAATAGAAGCACTGTTTTTGATATCAAGCTGCATCAATATCTTGTTTAGAAGTTCCTCCCCAAAAATGAGAAATATTATTTCATCATACCACTATTTTAAAAATATTTGGAAAGGTTTCACTTATATTGAATAATGGCTTGTCTTCATACAGTATTCAGTGAAGTACTTCCTTCATTGTAATCATCTGAAATAGATGACCTTATTTGAATTTTGTGGTTACTAAGCGACTCCAGCAGTAAAATACATTATGTACTCTACAGTTTCCTGGCTCTGGAAATGGAATCATTGTACCTTTGACTAGAACCAAGCTCATGCTTTAGAGTATCATCACCAAAGGAAGCTTCCTCAAATGATTTTCTCTGCACTCTGGTTGCAAGTCCTTCTGTTCTGATACCAACTCTCTGAGGACATCAGCCAAATTAAGGGAGAATAATTTTCCAAATGAATAGAATTCAGAAATGCTAAACTGTCAGCGGTGCTATAGTTTAAATCAAATGCATTGTCGATCCTGAGTTTTTTACTTTACTGTTCCATAGAGCATAATCGTGGTTTATTCAGCTGAAGCAATGCAGTGACTCAACAAACCTGAGTAGCTGGAGCACATCTGAAACAGCCGTTGGTAAATGCGATCAACCAGCACCCTCTGCTTCATCATCGCTCATAGTTCTCTGCCATTACTTGGCAGGTGTTTTGATGCAGAAGCACCATAGCTAATAAGACATTTGGCCATACTAAGATGCCTGTCTTGCATGTCTATGTGAATTGCAATGCCCATAGTAAACCTACAGTGCCACATTGTGTTTCAGGTTTTAATGCTTTGCAGAGGTGCAAACGGCAGCACAAGATAAAGCAAACTTGAATGAGCTGTGAAGTAGCAGGAACTGTTGGGTTCACATCTTGTGAAATGATTTTTAAATTCCTCTTGGATCACATACCAAATATGCTAAACAAATTTTGGGATTTCCACATTAGGTGGTTGCAAAAAAATAAAATACCTGCTAAGATGCTAGCAATATAATGCTATTATCATATTTATTGAGGCTATGTGACAAATAAGCATGGTTCCAGAAAAGAGGATTGAAAAGTAGTGTGGGTTTTTTCCAGCTAAAATCTCACCTTTTTTTAATAAATTTTAAATTAACCTGCAGTGAAATTGTATTTTCTATCATTTGTACTCATCAGAACAAATTTGAAAAGGAGGGGGTTGGGGTGGGGTGTCTATCTGTATGTGACTTGCCTGTGAGAGGGGATAATTTTGATCTGTGAAGTGAATGCTCAGCAAGATCAATTCTGCCAATTACGATGGCAAGTGTATTATCCAAACTCCCAAATATTTACTAAGTCTGAGTATTTCTGGCTGGATTATTCTATTCTAATAAGAAACTTATGCATAATAAAATGTTTTGTTTTCTGACTTTGCTTTGGTCTATCAGTAATGGATTAGGTTGTAAGCTGAAGCAAATTAGCACTAGCGGTTTTCTACAGTGACTGACACAGGAAAAGGTACAAGTCCAATATTTGATTCTATTTTTTGTCACATTGAAGCCTGTATGCATAGCCAAAGTTTTATACGCAACTGGACAAGAGTTTTAATTTTCCATTCCTGCTTTTACAAGGTGATCTAACAGCTGAAAACATCAATGCTTTAAAGGATTTCTTTGGTGACTAGAATTCTTTTACCTAAACTTCATCACAGTTTAAAGGAAGCTTAAGATCTAGCAAAAGCAAGACAACTCCACGTCTTCAAAGGGTAGTTTTGCAAGCCTGCATACCAAACAGCAAAGTTACCCCCGGAACGGATAACCTTGGAGGAACAAAGCTGTACCGATTTACCTGTCAACTGGGTCAAGACAGCAGCTGGGAAGTCACAGTCGTCTCACAGAGCTAGAGATTTTTTGTTTCAAATTAAGCTCAAGTCAAGCATGAGTTGCTGTTTCATTCATATTGAAATAAATTGCTTCATTATTTCGTCTGGAAACATGAAAGTTCAATGTGTGTATGTATTTTTTTAGTGTATATATATTAACTGATGATGAAAATGAGAAAGTTCTTACTCAAGATCAACTGGTGCAGACAGGGAGGCACCAACATCAACTTCTAAAGGTTTCTTGTCCTTCATATTCAAGATAAACATTTGTCTCTGAGGCTACAGTTTTCTTTGTAAGCTTTCTGAATATTTTATTTAGTATATATACAAAGCAATGGCTTTATCAAAATAAACAGGCTACTTATATACTGTGCTAAACGAACCTGAGTTTTTCTGACCCTTTGTGAATAATTCAAGGCTATTGGCCTCTTTTTCTTGTACTTTCTCTCAAGAAAACGTTTACTTTCATTCTGGTTTATTCATTTATTTATTTATTTTATTTTATTTTTATTTTTATTTTATTTTTTCTGTCCATTGCGGGGGGGGCATCTGTCGCTCAGGTTTTGGTGGGTTTGGCTGAGACCGTGACACATTGCTACATCTGAGTTCTGGCTGGAGTATGCAGATAGAAGAGACTTGCTCTAAGGCTAGCAGCAAATTAATATTTTTGTAACGTAATCTGGCACGGACAAGACTAAGAAGAGATACCAAAATCACAAATACCAGTTAAGGATCAGCTACAGACAGAAAATGATTCAAACAGTTTTTCTCCAGGTAGTTGCGTGCTACAGTAAATGCAAACCTCTTCATAGAATCCATACAAAGTGATTTTAAGCCAAATTCCAAAGCAAAATTATCACTACTCAGTCAGTTGTTAAACTTCAAAGTGGGCTTTCCTATAACATGTTTCAGCATGTCAAATGCTGTTAAGATGTAAGTCAGCCTTTCTTCTCTGCCTCTCTCCACACACTGGGTGGGCTGATAGCCACCCAGTGCAGTGCTGGCCACAACTCGGGTCCTGTGTGTGGTGTAATCACGCAGGCATTAAAAGTCTATGGGAATCACTGCTGATGCCAGACTTATTGTAAATTAAGTCCCCTACCTGCTTTCCAAACTGCCACTCAAGTGGCCATAATTCCAGAGGTCTAACCATTCATCTTGGTTAGTTTTCTTCTCCATACAGTACCACTAACTGGGGGGAAAAAAATGTTGGAGTCAAAAAAACATGGCAAAAGAATAGAATCAAGAAGTGGATAGACAGAGGTGTGAGGGAAGAAAAAGAGCTTTGGTTCTGGGTAACACAACATGCTGGAAAAGGAATGTTTACCCTCTGCTTGTGAGAAAGACAGGCAGGAGAGCCACAGTGGCAATGGCTGGAAGCCGCACCCCTGCTTTCCCTTGCACCTTGCTCAGCCCAGCTCCTGACTAACACAGGTGAACAAAGTCCTCCTGAAAGAGCCACATATCAATGCCATGGGTCCAGCTCCCTTCTCCGTTGCAGGAGGCCTCTGAACTGTTTTTTCACAGTGACTGACAACTGCTTTCAGCACTACAACTGAATTCATGTCCTGCAACACTTTTTTTTCCCTTAGGACATTCTCTCTTTTTTGTTAATTCTCTGTATGTATTTGATCTTCTTGCCTTCACCAGACAATCAAACACAGTTTGTCAGCAGTTTATTATCGAAAAAGAAACAGGAAGGGCAGAGAGAGGTTACATGCACTAGGAAAATATCGGGTATAGATAAAAAATTAGGAGGTCTGATCCGCTGGCTGAGATAAGCTCAATACTTTAAAATCATGTCTTTCTGTAATCAAACTGAACATGAAGCTGACTTGATAACCATACAAACCATAATTTTTCTTGAACCAGAAGCAGATTGTCATTTTGATGCTTTTCTGAATGTTGTAAGAATTGAATGAAAACAGATTTTTGGTTGCAAGCTAAACGCTACAAATATAAACAGACGGCTCCCTAGCAGGGACTTACTTAGCATGAGCCTTATTTGCACTTGATAGGAGCTTCAAAGCAATGTCATGTCACAGCCTATTCCCCCCTCTCTCCTCCTTCTCACTTGACTTGCAGGCATGTATAGCACAAACTTTCATTCCAGCTACATGATATCGAGCTGCTTCACTCTGCCCTGGACAAGCAGAGAGAGGTTCCATGGAGAGGTGGTAGAGTCCCCAACCTTGGAAATGTTCAAAAGCCATCTGGACATCATGACCATGCTTCAATAGTGAGAGAGGTGGACTAGGTGATCTCCAGATGCCCCTTCTAATCTGATCCAGTCAGTCTCAAAGGGCTTATTGCTCCTGGAGGTCAGTGACAAGATTTGCCTGTACAGGCGTATTGGCCTGCATAGAGAACTCTGCATGGGGCCTAAGGGAGAAAAAGCCAAAAATACAGGCTTTGGTTCACAACTGCAGAATTGATAATGGTCTCTCACATATATTTCAATGTATGTAATAGAAAAGACTTACCTGTCTTTGCAACAGGAGGTTTGATTTTAGAGTGATTTAAAAGTCTGATCTTGATATATAACTCTAATAAAATCAGTGGAGATATGCACCTCTGACAGTAACATGTAAAAAGTGGGTGACTGTCTCGTTTTAAAATACAGGTTCCAGAGCTTTTCTAGATTTATATCAATGCAAGCCAGATTAGAAACAAACTGTATATGCAACTTTTATATTTAAGAAAACTGTGATTCTCAGACTGATCCATTACTCTTCCAAGTATCCCAGTCCCATAATACACCTTTTCTCCTAAACAGAATATACACCTATGACTTTTAAAGCTATAGCATTTAATAGAATTCTGACCCTCTTGCTTAGCCTTGTATGTTGTCGTCTCCCTGTGTAAGGAACATGCCCATGCCATCACCTGTAATTAATGTAGGTCCAGACCCCAAGTAGCCCACTATGAAAGACTCTGTGAGTTGCCTTTAACCACTGAGGGACTTCAACTGCTTTCTCCTACAGAGGGAAGGAGTCCTTCACTGAATGCTGTGACCTAAAAGCACAGAGATAGCCGTAAGATAGAAACAGGTAATGCACTAATTCTTTCCCCAGGCACTGTTTGAGTATGGAAAAGCAGAAATTTGGCTCTTGGAAACCAGAAAGCATGCCAAGGTTCATTGACCAAATGCAAATGAATTTTTCTTAATTATTTTGAGTGGTGTAACTTCTTCATTTACACAAATTATATAAGAATAAATCTAAAAGCATTAATTTTCCTGAGCTCTGCCAGTGCTTAATGTGTAGCTGTAGTCCTCCTTCACAGCCACAGTTAGTTCATTAAATCTCCTCAAAAGTACAAGTGGTCTGCTTTTTCAATTAAGTTACCAAATGCTTAAAGAAAAACAAGTGAAATATTCCCTCTTTGTAGCTAAGATTAATTTTATCTATAAGGAAATAACTAAATAATTCATAAATACTGAAGCATCTTCAAGACAACTATTTTCTAGCTAATTTCTGCCTTTTACACAAAGGAGTAGAAAAGTAAACTTTCATCATGTATGTAATCTTTAGACACTTGAGGGGCTTTTGTATGTCTCTTCATGGCAAAAATCAGACTGGGAGTAACAAAATAACATTTTAAACTTAAGTAAATCAGTTTAAAATAATGATTCATGTAATACTGAAGCCTGAGCAATTTCTTATTTATTTTTTTTCTTTAAGAACTTGAAACAGATTGAAAGAATTTCAAAAGAAATTGTTTATTATATTGACTTAGCATACCTAATCGGTCTTCTTGCCCAAATGTACCGTATAGGGAAATGGGGGCAAGGAGGGGTGGGGAGCAGAGAAAGCAAGGAGGACCTACAGAATTCGCCATATTATCATTTGAGAAATGCTCGCTAATATGCAGGCATGGGGATGGATTTTGGCCTATGTTTTGGTCCAAATGCTATGGGTTTCTCACAGTCTAAGTAGCACAAGAGACTTACTGTGACTCTGGAGCGGAAAACATTCCCTCATTCTTTGTGTAAAGAGAAGCAGTAAACCTCTCCTTACAAATGACTGACTTACAAGCAATGCACGTATATGGAACCCAACAAAGTAATATATTGTATTAAGAAAATTGCATTTGTTTTGCAATATAAATGAATCACAAATCAAAATGTTCAAGATGACTAAACATCAAAATCAACAAATAAAACATGCATAATTTGTATGAGACAATGTTCAGATGAAAATTATAATCTACTAAACACAGATAATTCACTGAATTATGTTATTATGTGATTTTATTTTATATAATAAGAACCCAGACTACAGCCACAGATCCAAATTACTGATAACTAGCTTGAGTTGTTTCAGCTCACGCATGGACTGTCAATGTGTCTCTCAACTCATTTCACACTTGACCTCCTGGAGGGCAGTGGAACTATACACAAATGCACGCTATTCTTTCTGGTCTCTGACTTTGTTAAAAAGGAAAAAAAAAATGCGTCGGAAAATCTATATTGAATTAATACCCGAACAGAAAACTTTATCTCTGAAAGTCTGAAAAAAAGGAAAGAAAGGAAATAAATTCATGAATTGAAAGCTCTGCCTACATAAAGAGTTATAGTGCCTCTTAAGAGTAGCACTCTGCTGCATTAATAGTGGAGGCAGGAGCTCAGTTTAACTATCGCTGCAGCTTAAGGTACACAATTACATTCTTCAGCGTCGACATTTTCACCTTGATAAGCATAATAATGCCATGCAGATGCAGACTAAAACCCATAATTTCAGCACTCTGCTTCTACTCACGTTGATTATAATAAGGTATGGCACTGAAGCATGCACGATCCTACATTTAATTGTCAGCATAGCCCTTCATTTAAACAAGAAGTTAGTTAACAGTATGCCTTCTGCGGTGAATGCGGGAGGCATCTCAAATAGCTGTGGCTAAACAGAGAAAGTTAAATGTGCCAGTGAAAACATGCAAAAAGCTGGAGAGGGCTTAAATTCACCCCCAGTTTTCTCTGTGGATGCTGATGTAAATTGAAAACAAAATATGACATATTTGTATTTGCAAGAAAGAACCTGCTTTTTTCTTTCCCTTTTTTTTTTTTTTTTTTTTTTTTTCTTTTATTTTAGACCAGGAAAAATTTCCCTGGAGTTAGCTTTACAAAATATAAATCCATAAGTCAGATGATGACAGTGAAGGACAGATTCTGTATAGCGTATATGTATAGCAAGAAGTGAAAAATACCTGAACATAATAAACATACATAAGTTTGCAAAGTGAATGTATAATATTAAAACTAAACACAGGAAAACCACACAAGATAAAAATGTTGTACAGTCCTTTTGTTTACTGAGTCACTTCTGGGAGGAAGAGAAAAACAACATACAGCAAACATAAAACCTGATTTAAACTGCCACAGTAGTCATACATATGCAAATATATATATTTCATTCATACTTGTATGTATGTATGTATATAAAACTGGTAAAAATGGATATCAACAATATAAAAATCCTATATGAAAGATAAAAAGTCTATGCTGTACTGTTACTTGATTCTTGTAGTAGTAGTAGTTTGAAAAACACCCAAACCTGAAACAACAGAATGACATTGTGTACACCACCACATAATTCTCTTTTATGTTGCCATATTGGTAATATATTTGAGTACCTTCTGATGGCATAAAATGAAAGAAGACCTCAAAAAGGCATCATTTTGAAAAGGAAGGTTCTCTGCCCTGGCTTATTGAATGGCATGTTATGTTTTCTAGGGATGATTAACCATTAGACACTAGTTGATAGATGCACTGTCGGATGACATACCCAAGGAGTTGCAGAAGTTCAGTGGCTCATAGTTTTCTCAGTCCAAATCAAGGAGTTACCTCATGATTGCCACTGGGAAGCCAGCATGTGTTGAAGGCAGATCTGAGAAGCTGCTGGGAGGTCTGGCACGACATCGGGTAGGTTTTGTGGCTGGCTCACTGTCAGACTGCGTTTTCTGTTACTGGGAGTTAACAGCAGCCCCAAACCCAGCACATCAGCAGCTGGCATTCAGTGGAACAGTTTATTTTGTTGGAAATTTCATGATGTTGCCATTCAGTGTCAGAAAGTGAAAAAATTGTAGGCAGTCTGGGACATCCAGATAGGCTGACAAGATGTCTCTTCATTGGTTTAGTAGCAAAGCTATAAATTACTGTATGAATTGTATGTAATATAAGCCTATGGAAAAAGAAGTGCAATAACTTAATTAGCCTGTCAGCTTGCAAGTAAATACAGGCTTAAAAGGAACTACTATAGTGAATTTATGCACACTTTCTTGCCTATATATTTCCAACTCAGCCTCAAACCTAACTGGGTATAATACTTCAAGGTCAAATCTCTGCCTTATATTGTGACAGACACAATTCATAAACTTGCAGTGATTCTTTTTAACCTTTTATATAAATGAAATAAGGACCCACCAGCTTCAGTTAAATTTTGCAGACTAACAAACCAATTGGTAGACTTGGGAGGAGAGTTTTTGTAATAACTCATGGAATTCATGACTGGTACTGAGGAACACCGTGTGGCACAGAGGCAGATGGACCACAGATGGGGCATCACAGAAATTAATGCTTTTCTCCCATGTCACTTCGCTTCCTTCTTCACATTTTGTCAGGGGAACCCAAGTGTTTCTGTCAGTCACATTAGTTATTAGTGGCACTCAAAGGGGTCATACAGACCACCACACTTTTTCATCAGCTACAAACCCTGCTCCTGTTTTAGGAATGCTGTGCCGCTGGCCATAGGGAAAGGAACAAACTTAATCAGCTTTTATGGAGATGCTGCACTACATAGCACTAAATGTTGTCAATAAAAGACATTTGCCGTAGTAAGTGACTTGCAAGATCTTTCCTCTGATGAATGTGCTTCTTGGTAAGCCAGAGTGCAGAGGTGATGGCTGCAGCACAAAGCAGCTGGATAGCAAAATCTTCTCTTAATTGAGCATATAATGCTACCTTAATAGTAGGGCTTGCAATTAATTTCAAAAGTTCACTATAAATTAAGTGCTTATAGTTATGAAGTGAAGAGTAGTGCAATTTAAATGTTAGGTGCTGTAAACTTCTTGAGCTTTAATTAACCACTACATTCATTTATAAAAAAAGAAAACAAGGAACCAAAAGTATTATTTATTTTATGGGAGAAGACAGTTGAATGTGTTTAGATGAATCTTTTAATATCTGCCAACAAATGATTACCAGATCTCAGAGGCAAAAATCATCTAATTGGCCCTTAGCATTTAGAAGAAGTTGAATAATTGTGAGGGTACTGTTACATAAATATTGTCACATATTATCTTATCTTAATAACTGAATTATATAGAATTTATATGACAAATTAAATTGAAGGCGACGTGCATACCATTTATTATTCAGAATGGAAGGTGAAATGAGACAAAAACTAATCCCCACAATAAACAGTGCTTTTTGTACCTCAGTACTGATAAACTCAAGTAGTCTGGCTAAATTGTGCCTAGCCTTGACTATATAAGCCAACTGGCACCTCTGAAGTTGTCCTGATATACCACAATAGAGTTTCTTCAGTGATTTCTTTACACCTACATTAATTTTGCAGCACATTTTGTATTTCCATAATGCTCAGAATTATACTAAGACAATGTTTACTACTTCTTGTGAAGTTGCCTACTAATGACTAATGCCTAACTAATAACAAAATTGATGTTGTAGTGGGAACATATATGACAACCTTATCCTCAAAATCTTCCTAAGATTCCTTTGCAGGATGCTGTGAAATCAATATAACACCATTATCATAATGCAACCGTTTTCTGTGCATTCTTCCTGTGGTTGGTTGTCTCACTTTCCTGTTAGGTTTGCATTCTCCTCCTCTGCTTTGCTACTGCTATGACCGCATTTTTCTGTGCTCTAATGTGGGTGAGATGAAACTGCCTTTGCCAAGCACATATCTTCCTCTGTTGACTATAATGGAGCCTAAATAACTTGTCTGGGTTAGATCATCTAATGGAGAGGTTAACTCCAAGGTGACATGAGGCTTGGAAATCATATATTTATAAAGGTCATCTAGCATCTGACTAGTAATGTGTTATAGTTTCTCACACCTGTCAGAGGTTTTATTCAAGAACCTAAGACTGGGTTAGGGAATAAAACTCTTGGTTTTGCTTCCTTTCTTCCCCTTCTACATACAGATAGAGATCTTAATCTATAAGTATAGAAGTATCATACAGAAAGATTATATGTTCCTACTGTACATGGTGGCAGAAGTGGTACTTTGAAAATATCATGACCATGAAGCCAATTCAAACTTTTATTATTTTGGTGTTTGCTCTCACAAGCCCCGTGTCTTCTTTTTTTTTTTTCCAATTCTAGAATTAGTAGGTCAAATGCTGATGTCATTTAGACATACAACTTATATGAGATCAGTCTCAATTGCAGAGCCATATGTGGCATAGATTTATTAAATTTAGATGTGGTATTCCCAAAGGGTTCCTTCATTGCTGTCTGTGTGCAGATACTGGCCTAATTTTCTTCTTGCTGGTTCCAAAGTAACAGAAGTGTATCTTCATTGACACTGGCGTAACATTAAGATAAATAAGATCAGTACCAGCCCAACCACATCCTTTATGGTGGGAAGAAAACCAGATTGCATTTGTACCTGGTTTTAAGAGAAAAAAAAAAAAAAAAGTCAAATTCAGAATCTACCATTTCCTCTTTATATCCAAGGATTAATTCCATACATTAATAATTGTAAAGGCAGTGTCTCTGGATAACCGTTGATATTTGAGCTCATATGGGTTGTTTGAAGAAAAAGACCCATTTAGAACTGAATCTTTAATGGTGAATCAGAAAATGGAAATAATAGAAGTAGGTTTTCCAACATAAAGTTGTAAACTAATATTTAAGATCAAATATAATTTTATTTGGATTTGTGTATATTATCAATAACCATCTTCAATTAAATTAGAAGAACTAATAAAAATATTATATAAATATGTATGAGTATATAAATATATTTGGTTGTTTCTATGTATTTTGTTTTTCCTCAGAGTATATGACTAGTTTTTAAATAGCTCATCATTTTTCCATATTATTATTTTCACATTCCTGTAAAAAATTACTTAACTATGATCCATTATATTCCAATGGAAGTGTAAATTCATGTATATGTACAGAACATTCTTAAGGATCTGAAATTCAGATTTGTGGGGTAAAAAAATAATCTACTACATCCTCAGAACAAAGTTGACATTCATAATGGAAAAAAAAAAAAAAAAAATCACTTACCTATTTTGTTTTCCCAAAAGTATTTGGCGAGAGGTAAATTTGCATACAAGCAATAGCATCTGTTTATAAAATTTAGAAAACATGACCTTATAATGTATTTTGATTTTGGTAGAGAAAGTGAGAGAACATACTGGTTTTGAAAAATTGTGAGGTTACTGACATAATTAAGGGATTGCTGATACAATATGCTGCTGCCTTCTCCTTCTGGTTCAGGTCTGTATCCTGGTGTTTAGGACTGGGAACAAAACAGCAATACCAATAATAAGTGACACCAGCTACAAGCACATTCTTGCATTATCTATCCTGGGTTTTCTTTTTTACATTTAATTTGCAGGTTCCATCCCTGCAACAGGTAAGGCTATCTGGAATGAAAGTTAAGTCTGGGTTTGGGGATCCATGGTTAATGGCTATTTGCATAAAATAGGCTGACTTGAGCTAGTACCGGTGTTAAGTCCTGATCCAAGCATCAGGTTGGGGCTCCTTCCAGCCAACATTTTTATGATTTTTCCTTAGTTTCTCATAAGCTCAGCTGATCATGAGAGAAGGTGTCAAAAAAAGAAACAGAAATGCCATAACTGCTAGGAACAGGCATAGCTACATATCTCCCACTGCTGAGTTTTGTAGATATCAGATAGAGAGGCTCAAGAGTCCTGAATTTTCTACTCTAGCTAACACTAGAAAGCACAGTAAAAATGGGAAAGTTAAAAACATGCTGAAGTGGCTGTTTTCAAAACATATTTTACTCAATATCTATCTTAAATGCAAAATCCTGCAACATGGAGTTCCTGAAAAATAATCAATAACATTTCTTTCTCAAAATGTTATAAAACAAATCGCAAACATCAAAACATTCTGCACCAAAGAACAACAGGTCAACTGCCATACTGGTGCAATATGTAAAACATTCAGTGACGTGTCTTAGTCCCTTTTTTTTCAGTCAGTTCTGTCTTAATAACAAAAAAAATATATTTTGAAATGGATGTTCATCACTGCCTCCCAAACCCCATCATGCAATTCGTAATTTTCTACAGCAGAAGGGATAAAATCAAAACTGAAGTAAGTCACAAATCTTAATTGATTTTTTTAATAGCATAATTTTCAACAGTGATTATTTCATGCTTTCAAATTAATTTTAATATAGCTGAGTCTATGTTTCAACTTTAACCCTTTTTACATTCATTTTTGAGCACATTTGTGACATTGGTAGAAGTAGACCAAGGAGACATGAGGGGTTTGGGTGTTTGTTTTTTTTGTTTGTTTGGTTGGTTGGTTTGTGGGGTTTTGTTTGTTTGTTTGTTTGTTTGTTTTGTTTTGTTTGTTTGCTTGTTTTTGTTTTTTTTTTTTTTAAATTATTATTATTATTAGCTGTATAATTGTTTCATTTCTGCATCTATCAATAAATGTGCCAAAGCTGCTATTATGCTAATTCAGAACACTGGTTTTGGGGGTTTTTTTGTTTGGTTTTTTTTTTTCCCTCTGAGTTATTTTGATAAAGAGGAAAATGTTAAC
>VZRU01018537.1:327043-375938 GCA_013398155.1 Pedionomus torquatus
TTTTTTTGTTTGTTTGCTTGTTTTTGTTTTTTTTTTTTTAAATTATTATTATTATTAGCTGTATAATTGTTTCATTTCTGCATCTATCAATAAATGTGCCAAAGCTGCTATTATGCTAATTCAGAACACTGGTTTTGGGGGTTTTTTTGTTTGGTTTTTTTTTTTCCCTCTGAGTTATTTTGATAAAGAGGAAAATGTTAACCAACTGTTGTTACAGGAGCAGGGGAAATAAAACAAAAAAGCCCCATATGATTATGAAATAATTTTTCTACTGACTGAATTCTGAGTAGTGTTTAACTGAGTCATAGATGTGTGTGTCTATTTTCAGATGTGACTGTGATGCAGAGTATTGCTGAGAGAATGAATTCCTGGTATAAGTGTCTCAGGTCCATAGATAGCTGACAACACTCTTCCAATCTTTATGACAGTGTCTTCAGTAGTAATTTCATCATATACCCCCAAAAAATACTTCTGAAGAAAATTAAATTTTATTTTCCTTAAAAATTTTCATATCTACATGGAGAAAATTATTCATTTGACCAGACCAAAGTGTCATGTGTGTTACTGCATTTCAGCTAGTCTGTTAAACTTGCCATATGAATACATGAAAAAAAAAAAAAAGAAAAGAGCAGCATATTTAAGGTAAGATTCAGTACATCTTAAAATAGATATCTAAAATCAATTAGATGATCTGCACCCTAAAAGTCTTAATTGACTCAAATTAATTTCAGGATGATAAACTCAGCTGTAATGTCTGCAATGCAGGCAGCTAAGCTTAGGTGAGATTAATTCATCCTCACGACCGAAAATTTACCCATAAGTCTTTGGTTTGCTGTGCTTTGGATGATTACTTTTACTGAATGCAGAGACTCAAAAGCATGACTGCCCTTAAAATGGGTGCATACACAATTATGTATTATGTCAAAACACACTGCAATGGGTTGGCGTGAGCGTGATACCAGGATATTTTAATATGTTCCCTCCAGGCCCACAACCACCTTTCCAGGAAAATACCGCCCCCCAGCCTTGGTAAGCAGCCACCTTGCTGCCCTCCATTTCTTTTCTTAGCATTAATGGTTCTCATTGTGTCTGCGCCTTTTTTCTCCCAAATCTTTGATGATTTCACATCTTTGTTTTAATCTGTGCCTAACTATAATAAATTCAGAAATTCACCTCTGTGTTCTTTCTCTCCAGTGTGCTTTCATTAAACCTACAGCGTGTGGAACAGACTTTGAGACAGAAAAAGAAAGCATCAGTGAAGTGTTCTTATTTCAGCATTTGTTTTACCTTGAGAAGCACATTTTTGTCCAGACTTTGCTGCTGTCTCAGTCTCAGTAGATTTGCATAAGAATGGAATAGCAACTGTTATTTCCCATATAACATTAATTTTGGAAATTTTAAACCTTGGTCTGCTGTAATATACCTGAGTTCTTTGACCTAGTTTCCTGTTTATTGCAGCTTAATCATTACACTGCTCGCTAACCAGACAGTTAACATGGTTTCAATTCATTTTTCAGATATTAAGATTGCTTGCAACAGAACTAAGCTAAAATTATAGTAACTCAATTTTTGCTTCTAGTCATTTGGGAGGGGTTTTTTTTTGATAATTCATTAAGAATTAAATTATATTTATTTGCTCAAAACATCCCATTGGCCTTTTAATATCTTGAAAGGTATTAATAATTTAATATCTTACCCTCACCTCCAGAGAACAAGCCCTTATTTTATGTGAATTTCTCCTACTATTCTTTAAGCCCTGAAAGATAGAATCACTTTCTTTGCACATTTTCATCTTGATTCCAGTCAAGGAAGCTGAATTTTGGTTATGGAGAAGGGACTTGCACTAAATTACTATCACAGAATTACAACGTGTACAGTAGTAACAGACAAATCTTGGAAGAAGTTGGATAAATCAGATATTCAAAGCTTTGCCTCATTGTTTTTTTCTTTTAATGGATCCAAATCTCAGATATTTCAAGTTTCCACACTGAAAACTTTTGGCCTGAGCTTCAATTTATTAGTCATTCATTAAACTTGAATAAAGTTATGCATTCAGATGTTAAAACAGGTTGAGGTTTTTTGATACAGTCCTTGTCATTCAGTTGTTACTTGGTTTTCTGGTGGGTTGTTATGTGGTTTTTTATTCAAATGGCACAATTTGTCAAATATTACTCAAAGATTAAGGAAGAAAGATGTTCAGGAATGTATAATGTGCACATTCGGACCTTTCTATTTCTTAGAATTATTTTACTTAACACATCATCTGGTTACAGTGAGAGCTATGAAAACATTTTTATTTCCTTCCAACAGTTCTTGATTTTTGTTTCTTTTGCTCCATTTTTTTTCTCATGATTTTGTGTCCTTAGTGCCTTGCCCTGTCTTGCCTTCCCCTCCTATCTCCTTTTTTTCTTTTTCTTTTAATCAGCTACCTTCCTCCTATGCTTTCTGGAAAACACTCTTCATCTTACACTAAGATTTGCTTTTTAACTTTCAACATAAAATTTCGCTTTAACTTGCACATAGGCACCGACACTTAATCTTTTTTTTCATACTAACAAATATTGAAATGGTCATCATCCATTTATGCAGACACTCAGACACTTGCTAACACCCTCACATATGGACTGGGAGAGGAAAATGTTTCCTTATTTTCCCACTTGAGAACAGAAAAAGATTGCTAAGTCAGCCCCCATTTTTGGACAAAGGTACCGACTAAGGCACTTAGTTCCCTTTGCCAAAGTTGCTGTCAGATGCTCAGGGCAGAAATGCCAGCTCAGGACCAGTCTGAATTTTTGCTTCTTCTGGAGGTCACCACAAAGCCCATTCACCCCAGCCAAGTCAGTGAGGCCAGTTTAGCATGACACATGCTCTTACCGCCATGTTTTCTCTCAAGAAACTGGTGGCATGTGAGGTATGAATATGTTTCTCCAGTTGTGTTGGAAGATCAGTAAACTACAGCAGAGGTGCTGGGCAGCCAGGAGTCCATAACATCTTAAACTGGCAGAGATGTTTCTTCCACAGTGTAATAAAACTTTAATGAAGAAGAATTCCACTTATAAATTTACCATGTCCTATTCAAGATAAAGGAGAAAATGAGAGCTTTTTAAAAATACATTTGTTCAAAAGTTAGACATGTTTTACTTCAGTAAGAATTGAAAAAGAGTTGGTACCTTCTTCTTCTCTTTCAGCATTATTATGTCTATACTTTAATATTTAATTGATTGGTTGTTTGCCTATTATTCCTACTACAAAAAGGCCCTTCAGAAAACGAAGACTCTATTATATTGAACACTCATATTTAAAACACAAAGAAATACACAGAAACATGAACTTTATAGTGTAGCTTTTCAGACTTAAAACAATTATTCACTAAAGGAGAAATATTTACTTGTACTATGAAGAAAAGGTTTATAAATGGTTTGATATAGCAGAGCTGGAACAATGTATGGCATGACATTTATGTGATCAAGGTTTGTTGTACAAGGCATACTGTAGCAGCAAAAGTGAAAACTCAGTGAAAACAATAAGTTATATGCAACAGTTTCTTTACCTGTTCATTATCCCATAGTTTTTCCAAGACCAACCAGCACATTCCCACCACTGTCCCCTGCATTTTCCTGCTTTTCTCTACTGCCCTTCCTCCCTCCACCTACCCCTATATCTCACTTTTCTCCTGACTTATAATAACTGCAAGCAATTTTCACTTTAGGTTTGTTAACAAGCACTTACAATCTCTCTCTGAGAAGGAGCAGCAGAGCTGTCATTCACTATACTGCTGTGCAGGAGAACTGCAGGTAGCTTAAGAGAACAAACCTAAGATAGCAAGTCACAGTACCTGTTGTAATTGGGGGCAATACTGGCTAACTACTACTTGGCTTGCTAAGCAGAAGGTAGGGACCAGCTTGCTTGTTCCAGGTACACCAGGTTGCCAAACACCAGCTGGAACAATCCCTAAGAAAGGAAATAGTTGTATCTGTAAGGTTATTTCAGATCTTTAAACGCTAAGATTTCAAATCTCTCATGTGAGCACAGATGGAAACAATGCTGTCACTGCAAAGGTTGCCATTAGAAACAGATTGAGCCCGATAATCAGACTGGACTACTAATGGCTACACGTACACTTTGCCTAACCAGTACTGGCAGGATGCTTTCCTTACAGTGATAAATGTACAAGCTGTGACTTGCATTTCATTTTCAACCTTGGCAGGCTAAAACAGTCTGTTAATGAATGAAGACATCTTTAAGCATGCAGTTCTATGCCAACAACAGTTGGTAATCCTCCATATCCATCTTATTTTATTCCATTTACAATTCCACTTGTAATCAGGCAACGAATAAACTACTGATGCTTGGCCAGCAATACCCACATGACCTTAGAGAGCGTTTGAAATCTGCAAAAAAGCAAAATATGCTTGTCACTGCTATTGCTTACATTTTCACTTGAGCATACAGACAAGCAGTGGATTTGAAAGTCATTCTGAAAATAAACTGCAGGAAACTCAATCAAAACTTTTATTATTAAACATGACATACAAAAAAAAAAAATAGCCTTTTGGAAATTGCTATTAAGAGCAAGATTCAGCATGAGATGCTTCTGATATAGCATATAACAGAGTACATAAAAAACAATAACATAATTTCAGTAAAAGTCAGAGATTTATTTTATCATGATATTGCCACTAAAGAGGCTGAATTTCACAGAAAGCTGGAAAGCTTTGGTTGTATAATTCTCAATATTAAAGATAAAACTGGTTTTCTTATTTTGTCTGAAGGAGAAAGCAAATCAGAGCAAATAAAGACTAAATTTCAGTACTCAGTCACCCTCTGCATAATATACTTTCTGTTTTCCTTCGCCAGGTATAATCACTATAAGCAAAAAAAAAAAGTATTTCCCCATTCCTTCTTTTGCCTTGAAGGAACCAAGCTGCTGCCAGTCATTAAAAAGTCGTGTATTTTCTGACTAGAGGAAACAATTTAGTAGTAATTACTGCTGCTTCTCATCTTACATCTCAGCTCAATTTCAATACCTTCCTTACAATTTCTTTATTATTTCTTCCCTTTTTATAATTCAATCAATTAAATAACAAACAGTAAAGAATTATTGCTTTTCTTGCTTTGTGATCTCCTTTGAAACTTCTACAACCCTACTGTGACCAAAGAACCATCTTAAGTGATATTGCAAAGCTCAAAGTACTTGCATTGCAGTATATTTTAACTTAAATACTTAAAGCACCTAAAAATGTTACAGAAACACTTATAACTTTTTTGACACACAAATCTGATAACTAGCAATCATCTTTCAAATACGTATCTGATAACCAGCAAGAGGAATACCTCCCCATCCCTTCAAACTTCAATGAAAGAGAAGTCTTACAGCAAATTGACACGTAGTCCTTAATAGTCAATACTGTGGGGATTTGGTGTATTTGCATTGCATATTTGTTGTTTGGAAGTAGATTTTAATCTTTATTATAAAGACACAATCTGTCCTAAGAATTTTTAAAACATCCTCAATATAATGGAACACTTAGAAGTCATAGAAGTCATGTACATTCTGCAAATCTGAAATTTTGTATACAGTTTATCTGATGTTTATTGAGGCATCTTTATCACCTTCAAGATGAGTAATGTGTGAGTGGGTATGATCAAGTGTTAACTTAAACTGTCAGATAAAATAATTAAGTCACAGTGAAAAAAAGAAGTCTACCAAACTGTTCACTAAATTACTCAGTATAGAATCATAGAATGTAAGTAAAAATCTACGTATTTCTCTAGAGTAAAGATACAGGTGATTTTTATTTGGATTAGTTGATATTGCCTAGATTACCTGATTTATTTATTTTAAAGGAAGGTATATTTAAAAATTGAATGAAACCCATATTTATTCATTGCTCTTTCTAGTAAACAAGCAAATTAAAGCCTATGCCACATCATTCTAAGCCTATTCTGTCACTTCAGGTATCCCAAATCTATCAACAGGCCATTTTTACAAAAAGAGTATATCTCAGAGAAATTTACTTATGATGAATTTGTCTACCTTATAATGGAATTCATTAATTCAGTAATTACTTGATATAACACAAAAAAGGGTCCCATCTGAAGGACAGGCTGGATATATTAGAACCATCTCAAATCACTCCGAACTCTTTTCTTCGCTCCTTGTAAAGCCTGTCCAAGCTTACAACACAATCCTCAACAAGAAATATGTTATATAGTTGATTAGTTCTAACATTATGAGAATCAGAGAATGGTTAGAGTTGGAAGGGACCTTAAAGATCATCGAGTTCCAACCCGCCTGCCATGGGCAGGGACACCTCCCACTAGAGCAGGTTGCTCAAAGCCCCGTCAAGCCTGGCCTTAAACACCTCCAGGGATGGGGCATCCACAACTTCTCTGGGCAACCTGTTCCAGTGCCTCACCACCCTCACAGGAAAGAATTTCTTCCTAATATCCAATCTAAATCTCCCCTCTTCTAGTTTAAAACCATTACTCCTTTTCTTATCACTACGCTTCCTGACAAAGAATCCCTCTCCTACTCTCCTGTAGGCTCCCTTCAAGTACTGGAAGGCTGCTATAAGGTCTCCGTGGAGCCTTCTCTTTTCCAGGATGAACAACCCCAACTCCCTCAGCCTGTCCTCATAGGAGAGGTACTCCATCCCTCTAATCATCTTCATGACCCTCCGTTGGACCTGGTCCAACAGTTCTATGTCCTTTCTCTGTTGAGGACTCCAGAGCTGGACACAGGACTCCAGGTGGGGTCTCATGAGCGCAGAGTAGAGAGGCAGAATCACCTCCAGTGACCTTCTGGTCACACTTCTTTTGATGCAGCCCAGGACATGGTTGGCTTTTTGGGCTGCCGGTGCACACTGCTGGCTCATGTTGAGCTTCTCATCCATGAGCACTCCCAAGTCCTTCTCCTCAGGGCTGCTCTCCAGCCATTCTCTGCCCAAATTCTATTTGTGCCTAGGATTGCCACGTCCCAGGTGCAGGACCCTGCACTTGGTTGAACTTCATGCCATTAGCATTAGCTCACCTCTCAAGCCTGTCCAGGTCCCTCTGGATGGCATCCCTTCCCTCCAGCATGTCAACTGCGCCACCAAGCTTGGTGTCATCAGCAAACTTGCTGAGGGTGCATTCAATCCCACTGTCCATGTCTCCAACAAATTTGTTCAATTGCACTGGTCCCAGTACTGACCCTTCTGGGACACCACTCGTCAGCAGATGCCACTTGGGCATTGAGACATTGACCGCAGCCCTTTGAGTGCGGCCATCCATCCAGTTCCTTATCCATCATGTGGTCCATCCGTCAAACCCATATATCTCTGACTAACTCTGGTTGCACTTCTAGTAAATAACATTATTTTAACTGCAATGTCTTCTAAGTATTAAGAAGTAACTAATTACTATGTTATACCTAGAGCCAAAGATAGTCTATACTTCAAAAAGCTTTTAGCATTCCTGGGGGTAATCATGGAATCATGAACTTGTCAGACTTGCAAGGTCCTCTAGAGATCATCTAGTCCAACTCCCCTGCTAAAGCAGGATTGCCCACAGCACATTACTCAGGGCTGCATCCAGGCAGGTCTTGAGGGCCTCCAGAGGAGGGGACTTCACAACATCCCTGGACAGCCTGTTCCAGTGCTCTTGTCACCCTCACCATAAAGAAGTATTTTCTCATATTTGAATGGAATATTTCAGCTTGTGCCCAATGTCCCTCATCTGTCCTGTCACTGGGAACAACAGAAAAGAGTCCATAAGAGCGTCCCCTCAGCTTTCTCTTCTCCGGGCTAAAGAGTTCCAGTCTCAGACTATCTTCGTAAGTGAGATCCTCCAGTCCCTCAATCATCTTTGTTGTCTGACACTGGACTCTCTCCTGTTCCCTGTCTCTCTTAAACTGGGGAGATCAGAACTTCATTTGTATGGAGTTTATGGCCTCACCAGTGTAGAGTAGAAGGGAAGAATGACCTCCCTTGACATACTGGCCACACTCTTCCCTGTGCAGCCCAGAATTCCATTTGCCTTCTTGGCGACAATGGCACATTGCTGGATCATTGAGAGTTTACTATCTGCCAGGACTCCCAGACCCTTCTCCTCAGAAATGATTTCCAGCAGGTCTGCCCCTAACCTGTGTATAGGTGCCTAGCATTCTTCCTCCCCATATGCACTACACTTACTCTCGTTGAACCTCATTAGGTTCTTCTCTGCCCAGCTCATGCTGGATGGTGGCATAGCCTTCTGGAGTGTCAGCCAGCCCTCCCAGTTGGGTATCATCAGCAAAATTGCTTCTCCAGGTCATTGATGAATGTGTTGAACAAGACTGGACCTAGTATTGACCCTTGGGGAACAGCATGGTCTGTTCCCTCCAACAAACAGGCCTGACTCTAAAAGGCCTCCAAAGGCCTCCAACTTGACCCTGCTCCATTAATTACAGCCCTCCAAGTTGTGTCACAGTCAGCCCTCAATCTACCTCACTGCCCTCTCATCTAGCCCACACTTCCTCAGTTTCCTAATGAGGATGTTGTGGGAGACAGTGTCAAAAGCCTTGCTGAAGTCAAGGTAGATGACATCTGCTGCTGTCTCCTCATCCAGCCATCCAATTTATAATCATATAATTATAGAAGGCTATCAAATTAGTCATGAATGGTTTACCCTTGGTAAATCTGTCTTGACCACTTCCAATGATTTTCAGTTCTTCAAAATATTTGGAGATGACATCTAGAACAAGTCACTCCATTACCTACCCAGGGATGGAGGTGAGATTAACCAGCCTGTAGTTCCCTAGGTCCTCCTTCTCACCCTTTTTGAAGACTGAAGTGATTTTTGGAGTGATTTTTTTTGAAGACTGCCTGACTCTACCCCTCAGGCACCTCTCCTGTTCTCCATGACCTTTCAAAGGTGATGAAGAGTTGGCCAGCAATAACATCTGCCAGTTCTCTCAGCACTCACAGGTGCATCTTATCAAGGCCCATGGAGTTATGGATTTGTTTGGCCAAGTGGTTTCTAACCCTGTCCTCCTCTATGGAGGGAAAATCTTCCTCTCTCCAGACCTTCCCCCTTGTCTCCGGGGTCTGGGATTCATGAGGGACAGCTTTAGCAGTGAAGAATGAAGCAAAGAAGATATTCAGTTACTGAATATCTTCCTTCCCCCTTGTCTCCGGGGTCTGGGATTCATGAGGGACAGCTTTAGCAGTGAAGAATGAAGCAAAGAAGATATTCAGTTACTGAATATCTTCCTTCCCCCTTGTCTCCGGGGTCTGGGATTCATGAGGGACAGCTTTAGCAGTGAAGAATGAAGCAAAGAAGATATTCAGTTACTGAATATCTTCTTTGCTTCATTCTTCACTTATATCTTAGTGTCTTCCACCACTAAGTCTTCCACAAAAAGATTTCTTTGTTCTTAATTTCTAATACTAAGTAAAAAAAAAATTTAAAAAAAAAAAAAAAGGAAAAAGAATAGTATGTTGTCTCTCCATTATCAACACTCTTCACATATCTTAGGGCGGGGGTGCAGTACTTGTATATGGAGTGTGGAGCAAGAGCTGCACCTGAACTTTCTCCGCTGTTTGAAAGTGAAGATGTGCAGTGCAGATGGGTGCTGGCCAGGATGCTCAGCACACAGAGACTCACCAGCTCCCATTCTGACCTCTGCTGCTCAGCTTCTAGCTGCTAGGAGCAGCAGAGTGACACTAATGTGGGCTCCAGAGCTTCAGCATTTGGTAATTTCACTTTGCTGCTCCATTTCCCTCCTCCACCCATCCTGCAACTCTGCTCCCAGCCAGCCACTGCAGCTGTAAAAGGAACAAGACCTCTGAAGTGTTATCCCCGTGGTGCTTCCAGAAACCTCCTTGCTGTCACACTTTGATGCACCATTTGAAGCATCTGGAGGTAGGGGAGAGGTGAAAAAGCCTCAGGCAGAGACAAAACAGGTAGGAGGGTGATATACATCCTGCAAGCCACTCAATAAAAATCAGCAAAAGCTTGGGTAACTACGCTAAAAATAAAAATCATGGATAAACCAGAACTATGATTTATGCATACCCAGACTAAACTATTTTTAAAGGTTAGAGACAGTTCAGAAAAGAGCTGTTAGTCCCTGCACCTGTCCTTTGTTCATGAACTTCAGCAAATCTGAACAGATTTTTTACCTGCTAGACGTTTGTTTCTCCCTTCTGCAGTCTCACAGCAAGGATTAGGGTTTGCCCAGCTTCTTTCTCTTCCCAACTGCCATTCAGATAAATATTACACATAATCAGTAAATAGACCACTAGCTTTATTTCTCCTCTCTTTCACAATTGCCAGCAATGTTTGTAAATTTTCCAAAAAAATACTTTAATACTTTCTATAGATGGATAGGGACCATTATGGTTAAAGATTGCACTTCATCTCATTATTACGAATTTTACGAATTACGATCTCATAACTTAATCTGCCCTGGACAAGATTCCAAACAGTCCTTATAGTGGAAAATTTTGAGAAAATTTGGAAAATTGGAAATTTTGGCTTGATAAAGCAGTGAAGAAAAAGGTTCAATGCCACAGCAAGGTGCTCTCATAGCACTACTCCAAGATATATGGGAAATGCAATTAGATGTTGATTTGTTCAGAACTGTTTTTTATAAAAATGAAAGAGACCAAGAAGGATTATATTTTTTCTCATTATATCTGATTTTTTTCTGTTTCTCTAAGCCAGGTATGAGAATTCATAAATCCATTGATTCATTACACTGCTGAGAAGATGCATTCTGCTGCATTCAATGCCCCTTGAAGTTTTGATCCAGATTCCTGGGGATACTGAAGAGTTACTGATGGAGAGAGAGAGAAGAGAGGAGAGAGAGGGAGAACTCACTAGGAGGTAAAAAAAAAGAATTGATTTGAATCAATAGAAATAATATCAACAGTTAAATTTTGACAAATACATCTGTTTAAATGGGTTCTAAGGAAAGGTACATACCTCTATTTTTATTTTTTTTTTTCACTGCTCTGTCTGTGGCTGTATAAATACATATTTGTTCTATAAAAGAGAAAGTTTGGAATTTGTTACTATATAGCTTCTGCAACTTACTGATAAAAAGCTGTCCATCAAAAGAGTTGATGACGCAGACATATCATCTCACTGGTGAGCTATTAACACCACACATTGATTACACAAAGGGTGTAGAAAGATAGCTTATCTTTGTGCTGTAGAATTTTATATAACTGAAAAAGTGAGGGGAGCTTGAAAAAGACTTTGCCTTAAACTACCTTGAAACAAGCTTGAAATGGATCATTCAGTCCAGCTTTTTGCTTTTTTTTTTTTTTTTTTTTATGGACTTTCAGTGTTGACTTCAGTTGTACCAGTTAATCTTTTTTAACCTTTCTTTCTCTAACAAAAGGCTGAAAATGAAGTCAATTTAATGAAAATATTAAGGACATTTTTTAGGATTTAAACTTTTGGATGTATAAAACTGGTGTTGATAGTATCTAACACAATGTAGATAGCTAAGACAGACAAAACTTTTCTACAGTTCAAATAGCTAATGTCTCAGGTGAATTACACAAGAAGGTTGTGGAATTTCTCTCAATCATAAGTGTTTTTAAAAAACAGATTAGACAAATATCTGTCCACACAGACAGGTATGACTGATCCTCCTTTTTGGCAGGACAGTAGGGCAGATGACTTCCTAAGCATTATTCCAATTTTTTTTAATTCTAAAGTGTTCCTTTTGTCCTAAGAGTGTAGCACTAATACACAGTATTTCTGGCCTTTTGTGTAGAAAGCATGTTATGAAGATAACATTCCTCAACTAAATTTCTCCTGAGCTCTTTCCCGTGATTAGTAACAGCATCTTCTATACCTCTCTTCTAATGCAAAGAGCTGAGAAACCTCAACTAGTCTATCAGTTAAGAATGAGCTTCTCACATTGAATTATTGTTTTGATTTTCCTTTCTGAAAATTTACTAGCACTTCTGATATATGCTGTATGTGCACACAAATTTGGCTGTTTTTATCAATTAAATATAAGAATTGAAAGTGCCAGAATGAAACCAACCTCGTGCCCCTTCATTTTCCTTTCTCCTTCACATATTTTCTACAATGTCTTTGTAGCAGAAATATAGTATTGATGCCCTATAAAATGCAAGTAGTTTTGACAACAAAAGCTTTAAATCGTTGCTGAAGTTTAGGTTAGAAAACAACAAAACCTGAAAATTATACAGGGTATTCACAAGGAAAAGTGGTTCTAGTGAGAGTCAGGGAATTCTCAGTTGTCACAAAGAAAGCATCCAGCATCAGTTTATACCTATAATTGTTTATTTACATCATTAACAACTGCCATAATTTGGAGCTGCTAGAATGTTTTCTCAGATAAATCTTCCATTTGGAGATCTTATTGTAAATGGGATCTTAAAATGTATTTGACTGAACACTAAAAGTATGTTTATGAGGAACATAGTCACAATGGGGGAATTAACCTCAAACTGACACAATTATCATTTAACAAAAAAAGTGTCATTATTTCTATTTTATCTTTCACTTAGTACATGAACATGAAAAGAAGAAACCTGCCAAGTGTTCAAATATTTAACAAAGAGAAGTGATGGAACACCCAAGCTATCAAGGTCTGATGATTTTTTAGAAGTAGAAGGTAGTAGGTAGGTTAGTAGAAAGTGGATGGTTATTGAGAAAACACTGTGTGATTTCTATTTTCCTTGCATCTTGGATGCATAAGCATTTCAGACATAGATTACACTTACAAAAATTACACTAAAAGAAGCTAGTATTGAAGTTAAACCCAATATCAAGTATAATCTTTGGGTTCTCACAGGGCTTATACCCAGTCAAGCATATAGTTTAAGAGAATTCACTCACTCCCTAAACTTTCCTTTTGACAGTGTCTATCAGGATAAGATAATATCAAGATAGGATGCTATTGAGAAAGCCAGACATCTAGGACACTCCCTTTGGCTTACCTGAGGACCATGATATCTGTAGGTGTTTGCTCCAGTAAGGGTTCACACATGCTTAAAACGTAGGGAAAACAATTGCTTCCTGGTGCATAGCTACCTACTCAACTCTCCATCCTTGCTTTAGCTTGGAGATTTCTTACAGCTTGCAGGAGAAGAATTAAATCTCTAGCAGTAGGATCGCAGTAGGATCCACAAAATTCAGTGCATATGCTTAAGGGAACAGTTAGACATTTTGATGGTGGAGAACTGTGCCTCAAATATGGATCCCATCAAAGGCAGGTCCCTTGCCCCAGTTAGGATTCACAGGGCGCCTGCCTATTGCAGGAAAATCAAGGTGACTTAACTTACCTGGACTATTTTTATGCACACACAGGCTGACCCATTTACAACTAGGCAGGTTTCTAGTTAATTTAATTCCAAGCCTATGCCCTGAGCTTGAGTGTAAGAGACCTGGGTTCACTCTCTTCTCTGCTTGAGAAGATCTGAATTCTTACCTTCCAGGAGAATATCCCATAAGATATTCATGAGGGAGGAAAATATTTTCCCCCTCCCATTTGAGCCTGAAAGCTGTTCCACTCTGCAATAACTAATTAAATATTCAGTGCACCAAAAAAAAGACTAAACTTGAGAGCAATTCCTTAGCCAAGGGCTTTGAGAACCCACCCTCCCCCTTAAGACAAAGTGCCACAAATCCAGTTTTTGCTCCACTGAAAACCTTGACACAGTAATCAGGGAAGCAAGAACTGAAATATTTGCTCTCATGAGAGTGAACTACTCTAGCAAAGCAAACGAAATAGGATGCATCTTACTTCCCTAGCCAGTATAGGAGTTATTTTAGAGATATGCGCTAAATATTTTGTTGTATCTCTTCACACAAAACTAAGAGTTGGCAGTGGAACTCTGGCAAGCAGATGGAATAACCGTCATGCAGTGCCAATGCTTCTATCAGAGTTGGTCTACTCAGTGTACTGTGAAGCTGAATAACTTATTGAGACACACAACCAGGAAAAGACACAGTTGTTATTGTGAAGACTGAGGTGTTTCTGCCTAATTGCAGTATACTTACCCATTTACCTAGAAAAATGGGCATGCAGTGTAAAGATGGCTATATCATTTAGGAAATTAATTACTTTACTATTTAAATAATTCATTTAGGGTGTTGGAGGTTCCACACCTTAAGGGTTATTGTTTGCTTAGAGCAAAGTAACATAAAATGTTTAGTTCTTTTACTCTATAGTATTAACAACTTGGAGATAATAATTAACATAGAAATATGCCTATCTTTATAACCCTGAAAGGATAAAGTGATTTGTTAATTGGTTAACTATAATAATGATTAATAATAAATAAAGGCAGTCATATTTCTTTTCCTAGGGACCGCGTATCTGTCCTTTTTAGCAGGTTATAATGGACCTCTGGGTTACTTTTTCTAATTAGTGGTTCGAGGTACTCTTACTAAACACATGCTAAATACACCCAAATTTTATTATAAGGCAATATATACCTTATATGGCATGTACCATGAGAAACATTTCCAACAGTAAAATACAGAAAACAGACTATTCTCTCAGTGGCACTTCAAAATCTAATTGACTGGGAAAACCACGGAATTTTACAGGATTGCAGGGATTTGTACGCAGAAGCTATTCTTCCTTGCTTCTGTGGTTACTATTGTATTTTGAAACTAAGATATCTTAACAAATCATGGATGATCAGGAAAGCTGTGCAACACTAGAAAAGTAGTACAGAATTTTCATTGTTCTGTAAAAATCTGTGGCCAAATCTTAAAAGATAGGAATATTTTTTTTTTGACAACTGAAGGAAGATTTAAGAGTAACTCAGAGCTCCCCAGTTGTATGGGGTCCTACTAAAGAAGTAACTTCTTGCTGGTATCTTTTGGTACCACAAAACCACAGCCACGGGCCATTCCAAACCTGCTGCATATTACAGTCTGGTTTTATGCATACATTTACAACATTAAATTGTTGAAATGTGATATTAGGATGAATATGACCCTACTTTACATATTGAAATAGTTGAACATGATATCCAAGTTGATAGACATGATGTGTGTCATCTTGAATGCAGCCTCCCACAGTGAAAAGAAGGAACCATGAGGAAGAGGTGATAGAGAAAAGAGGGAAGAAGAGAGGGAAAGAAAAGAGAACCCCTTACTTACGGGTTTGATTTTAGCTAAAATGATGAAAAATGCAAAAGAGCCTGTAGCAAAAGGAAATCACACATAACTTCAAGGATAAAAGGTTTGATTCCTCTGAGCTCCCTTTAACTATTACTTGTGATTTGGGCAATTTATCTATATGACAGAAAATATATAATGTAGTGGTTGTGTGGCTGGAGTTCAAGTGACTGACTGCCTGACAACTGGACTTTTTGGAGGATTGGGCAAAAAACTGGAACTTATCCAGGACAAGAAAGGACTAATTACTTCATCAGCTACACTACAATTATAGGAAAAGAAGTGGTTTCAAAATATTCTTATTCTCAGTTTAGTAGATTATTCAGTTCTGCCAAGTAGTTTTATAATTGTGTTTTGTTTTTACCCCTGATTTTATTTCTTTTATAAAGGTTGCTTGCAAGTGGGAAAGTATTGACTTTTCCTGAGTGCTCCACTGGAATAAGTTTCCCAGATCTGGGGAAAAGAGAGCAGTTTTAAATTTTGTATTCTTCTTCACAGAGTTAAGGGAAAGCTATTATGGAAGGGATGTTACAATTTCAGCTTTTAGATATTGTAATTTTCAATCTTACCTTCTATGAACAAGGGTATACTAAGCTCATGCCCTTAGTTCTGTATATGTATGATGCTAAATTGTAAATTCTAAATATTTTTCTTTTTGATAGAAATTAATTTAGATTTCAACTGAAAATTAGTTTTGTCACATTTGATTAACTGATTTATTGTTCATTGTTAGTGCTGCAATGTGACATGTGACATTGTTTAATGTGGACTAATCGTTTAAGACTTCTTTGTGAAAGTGCTGAACATAATCCCAATTCAACAAAACATCTGACCATGGAAACAAAACCAATTTTAGGTATGCAAGAAAACTACTTATTTTACTTAAGCATTTTGAAGGCTATGTCAAACCAGAAAACATTAAAAGACACTCCTTTCACCAATAACCAACCATAATATCTATTTGTTTACATAGAAACCATACCTAAAAATGTATTATAAACTGAAATGAATGCTCAGGAATTTCAGGAGTTAAACTAATTTTTTTTTTTTTTTTTATAAACACTTTTTCATTGTTGCCATGTTTTATTCTTTGTTTCTCCAGAAATCTGTAAGCTGGAAGTAGCAACGCTGAAGGCAACACTGGAGTGGTACAAGATCAAAATACAGATCTTGCAGAATTTGAGGAGGATAGAGCACTTCTATTTTACAAAACACCTTTCTGAATTTTCTTTAAATGATATATATCAACTTGTTTTAATGAACAGATTTAAAATATGAAACTGTTTTTCAATCCCCTTGTTCCCATATTTCTCACAGAGTTGACTAATGAGTTAAGAGTGATTTAGAGTTTACTTGATAAAAAAATCAACCTTAAAAAAGAAAGAATAAGTTGCTCCTAAATAAGAACTGTAGCTAATTAAATATACATAGTTTCATTCTTTCATTTTCTTTGGCAAAACTTCGCAAGACGTAATATTACTTTAATCAGTATATTCAAAATGAAGCAATAAAAATTGAAATTAGTTTTGAAAAATGGAAATGAAGCAAACACTTGCAAAGAATTCTGTTCTTTTGTCAGAATGCCAAAGCAGAATTATGAGTCAACTTTATGAAATTTATTAGAGAATTAGTACATTTACATAAAAGAGAAAATATGAATTTTTTCTGTTTTAATTATATGCCCAATTTGGTGGTATTACAGTAGTTTTTCTTGATTAAAATGTTTAATGGGAACACTACATAGAAATATCTGGCGTATTGACAGTTTGAAGAGTTGAATGAGCCAGCTATTGAGGCCACTAAAGAGCACTCTCATCTTAATCCTGAACACTTTGTTCTTTTTAATGGAAATTCATGTGAAACAGCTGCCTGTACAAAATACCATTGAAGGTAATTTTATCATTCACTGAATCACACAACAAACTCATACACAGTAAGGATTCATTTATGATGTTCATGCAACACTGCAAGGAACTGTGAGAAAACCATTTAAGTTTGTGGGTTTTTTTCTTCAACAATTTTAAAATATATTGGTAACAACAGGTTTAGGTTTTTTTTTCATTAATTTTAGCAATATTTGTCTTTTATCTTAGCACTCTAGGTTTTCATTACTGAGCACAATTAACAATATTGCATAGCAAAATTGTAGTTGAAGTGCAGAGCTTGCTTAATTATAAAACTTAAAAATGTAAAAGTTTTTAAACATCTAAATATTCTGAAAAGGGAATGTAAACTATTCCTGCCATTAGGCTTCCATGTAAGTAAATTTTTTTCTCTATTTCCATGACATTTTTGCTGTTAAGCAGGAGTCTGCATGCTACTCAGCAGTTGCTCTCCATGGCCTAACTGCATGTTAGAGGCCTTTGGAGGCATTTTCTGGGTATATTAACTTTGGGTGCATCTCCTACCCATGCATTGTTCCATGCTTGATAATAAAACACTGCAACTTCCAACTGCAATGTTTCTCTTATTAAACATGGTACTCTGCAGGCAAGCTAACACAATACCTTGGACCTATTTCAGGCGTTAGAAGATTTTTTAAAAAGTGATGAGATTACAAAAGAGCATTTTCAAGTTCTGTTGGGCGAAGGTTGGTTAAATGGTGGCTCATTTTGGTGCTACTATCCCAACACTATGAATTAAGAAGAGGAACATTCACAATGGGACACGCCGGACTAGTAAGGAACTGGAGTACATAAGAGGAGTTGATAAAAGGTCTCAGTTTACTTTGATGGAAGAGCTACATCTTATCCATCTTATTGCAAAGATTATTTATTCCCCTTCCTCCCACCCCCACCCCACCGCCTTCAAAACCAAAGATAAACCAGCCAGTGTATCCTGCAGGATGCAGCTGTTCTGGAGATCAGTAAAAAATCATGCACAATTGGCTTGTGATTACAAGTAATCTCATTGAGGAGTGGATAAACAAGCGTACTGACTTCATCGTAAATCTAGAAACCCAAAAGCTAGCAGAAATGGAGGCGAACAGCACTTCACATCTATTCTTCATATACTTAAATCACAGATAAACAGTATTTGCCAAATATTCCTGGATTCAGTTCCCCTAATGAATAATGAAGGATCCTATTTGGATGCTAAATGTGGGACAATAAGAAAGACTGTAAAGGAAAGGAAAGCATTCAGAGACAGAGAACACTCCTTGTTGGGGTATAAACCATAATGTTTTGTCAGACTTAATGTTCACACACATTCTTTGAGGACCAATTCCAAAGCAGAGGTCTTCTCCTGATAGATGCCCTCTCTGTAACTCCCTACTTGAGGTACAAGGAAAGTTATCAGACTCACCAGGCAAAGGAAACTTGGAGCATGTACATATACATATTGTATTCTCTCACTATAATTTATTTCTTTACTGCTTCATTAATTCTGCATATATAAACCCAAACCAATTTTTGTCTATTACGCTGACACACAGAGGCCCATCTATTAATCTGTTCTGTTTTGCTCTTCTGAAGTCTGAATTATTATAACTTTTCTCCACATTATCCTTGTTTCAGATAATTTTCTAAGCAGCATTTTTTATCTTTTCTCTTCCCAGATCCACTTCAGTCCTGTCACTTAATCTGTATGGGTACTTTCAACATTTCCCAGTTAACTATCCCCTCCAAAATAGCAATATGCTGCTTCTGCTCTTCCACAGATGTTAAGGACGACTGGACTAAGCGATGACTCCTGCATCTCTTTGCTAGCTACAGTACTTTTTAATCATTACCCTTTACTTGTCATTGCCTAATGGCAGAGTTCTCATCCAAGATAATTTTTAAATTATGTTTTCATTTAAGAAACGCTGCATCAAGGGGCTTATCCAAGATTATGTGCATTACATGCAGCTTGTATTATTTGCCAACTAGTGTTTAATTCTGTTTGAAAAGAGGAGTGCCCGCCACATACAAGCACCACATATCCACAGGCATATTTATCCCACCTGCATTCCGACCCAGATGGAGTTTTGTGGTGCTGGGCTCAGGGAGCTGGCTCCAGTTTACTGATGCTGTAATGTGGAGCAGCAGCGAAGTAGAATGGAGCTGATGCAAAAATAAAAAACTAAAAAAAAACCCCAACCCCGTCCGTTCAGATACTTTAGGCCTACTCCAGTGCTTTGACCCAAATAACCTGATCTGCAAATAGCAAATAACTTCTCCTGTGTTCTAAATCAAAGGGGGAAAATCAGCTATTTGGGTCAGAGCATGGAAAAAAAAAAAAAAATTCCTACTCAAATGACTAGTCTCTCCCAGACACTGGGGTGTGCATATCTTGTGAATCTTTTTAATTTGCAATTTTCCCATGGCTCCAGACAGATGTGTCAAACAGAGCTGAACATTAAAAACATTACCTAAAGCCACAGTGATTTTTAACATCTTCTATTAATATATTTATTTTAAATACTGCATTCTGTAAAACTAGCACGGTCTTCCTAAAGGGTCTAAAGCATGTGGATAAAGGATTAAAAATAAAATCCTCAGCTTTATCTTGTGATTTCCACCCCATAGATTACTTTGGTGTTCACTTAGTATAATGACATTGTCTCTTTCCAAAATGATCAGAAACAGCCTGACTTCTCTCCAAATCCAGCTTCTGTTCACTCTGGTGCATTACTCATCACCCCCAAAGGATTTTTTGAGGCTGTGCACATGGGACAGTATTCAGAACAAAGAGCTTACAAGCATATTGCTTCAGTAGAATACATTCATTTATAAATTTCCTATTCATTAAGTTCTACATTCCCAAGAAACTTTAATACTAAATTTACACTCGGTTCTGTAGACTCAGCTGGATCTGTATCATAACTTATAATGGCACAGTGAGGAAATACCCTATTACTATAAAGAATTAAAGGTGCAAACCTTCTTCAGAAACAACCAAAACTGAAAGCAGTCACCAATTATGTTTTCTTTGTATTTTTTTGCCAACTTGGGAGCCATTTGAAGGAGAAAAATAATAGGTCTGGTTATATCCAGTGATGGAAATCATGTCTGAAAAGTTTCTACTTTGTACGCTTCATTTGGGATTATTATAAAGGTTTTATAATTTCAGCATATGCAAATATAATATAGCAAAAGAAATACATACTTTAAAACATTTGTTTGAATCTTATTTCCTTCCTCATTATAATTCAGGGTATTCATAGAGATAAATGACAGCAAGAAGAGGATCCCTGCATGTCCCAGAAACTGCTTTTGTATAGTCTCCTATTATTCTGTTCAGAAGGAGAGATGGGGCTGGACAGGAGCCATCTGGAGGACTAAAGAGAGCTTGAAAATTTATGTTTAAGCCAGCAGATATTTTGGGGAGAGGCAGTAGTCAGAGAGACATGTTGGGTATTGACTAAGGTTGGGAAATACAAGTGACTGGCCCAAAAAGGTCACTTCACAAAGGTTATAATTTTCCCAGTAAGCTAACTTGAGATAAACATTACAGCCATCCAAGTCCTCTCACTTAAATCCACTTGTGGGGCTCCTGCCTCCATCACAAACCTGCCAAATATCTAATTTCTTTACCCTGTGATTAAATAGGTCTTACAGTGATTTCCCCTGTACCAGATGTGACTTATTAAAAGACCAGTGGACTAAAGAAATCTAGAAATCTAGAAAGTCTAGATATCAGCACAATATGTGCTCGCAAATGGTGTTAGAAAAAGATAGTTCAAAAAGCCTGGTCTCTCATGACATGACAGTCTTCATACATCTCTATGAGGAACCCAAGCTTCACAGTGCCAGGACGAGGAGCGAGACCCCAGTCCCCTCTCTCCAGATCTGTCTCCTGCAGAATAAAAGATGCCTTTGCATGTTCATTGGATGCTTCAAGAAATGCAGGACTAGCAGTGCTTCCCAGAGTGCCTTCTTACAGTACCTGCTGCATACAATACTGTGGGAGTAACACTTCCTATGGATGCTGTACTTTTTTTCCCTGCATTGCTTGAACCAGAAGGCAAAGCAGCATGTCAAATGTTTTAAATAAGGGAATTCTACAACTCACTCACTGTTTTCTTAAACATAAAAGAGTAAGACTATTTACAGCAAGTCCTTAAGCAAAATTGAAAATAACAGCATGAGAAACATCACACCTAGCTGCTTAAATTGAATCAGAGAATCATGTTGCCTGCATACATATATCTCTATAGTTATTTTAATCATCATAACCTTATTAACTGCTTGGAGTACCCTTTGCAAGACAGATGAAGAAAGTTTTTGATATCTCATTGTGATTTCTCCCTAGCATCTAAAAGTGTTATATCCCTCCCACCCTAACTATTATCTGAATTGTCAGTTCACTGACAAATGATCCAAAGGTCCCAGAGGTATTTCAATCACTGAAATAATTCAAAACCAGATGATACTCAGTTAACACTTAGATGTTGTTGCCCGCATACATGCTTGAAAATGTATTTGGAAATCCCTGAATAAAGTTTGTAGTAATGAATATGCAAAAATGGAAACAGATTTCAAAAGACAAAGATATAGAAGAGCAAAATCTGACATCTCTGGACACAACATTGCCATTTCCATTAACAACTAGCCTAAATCAGGACTAAACAGAATTCACTTTACATTCCTGGACTGAAGGAAAAATAAATTAATGGTTAATAATGTATTTTATTTTTTAATACTAGGAATGTTACTTTCTGTCCTGATATTCTGCAGTATGTGGAACGTAAATAACTTCAGACAATCTCATTTTGGTTTTATTTTGCATCTATAACACCGTATTTTCTCAGCAATGTACATTTTTAAGTATTTTTGCACATGAGTATACATGCAGAAGTAGATCTGGCAATGACTGCTGATATTAAACTGCATAATATTTCACATATATGAATCTGTTTGTAGATACCCATAAATTACTGAAAGTTTTGCTTTTGGAGATTAAGCATTTTATGGAAAAAAAGCACTCTTTAATTAATATTTAATTTTAAATGCAACTTAAGTGTGTTTTCAAATGTTATCCTAATTAGAGTTTTAAACCCATGCTTTAAATCAACTCCATGAGGAATGCAGTCCCTTATATTTATTTAATCACTGAGTTTCAGTGGTCTGCAGAAGTACTTAACCATCTATTCCTCTTGTGACATTTGGTGCCCTTGAGCAACTTATCGTTTGTGACCCAGTTCCTTCAGACTGTAAAATGCATAGCATAGGAAGTATAAATTTTTCCATAGTACCGTCATCACTATTCAGCAGATTGCTATTCAGCTCCCAGCTTCATTGTACTAAGCAAATACAATAAAAGACAGCTTCTTTCACAAAGGAACAAGATAGAGGAAAGAAAGTGTTATCATCTCAATTTTTACAAAATAATTTCAATGGAATTTATGAAAATCTATTACAAGCCCATCTTCCTTGGGAGGTACCAAAAATACCTTGGAAGTATGCAGAGAGAAGAAAAATGTGACTTTTCGAAAAAGCAAGTGAGTTGCACTTGGAAAGCCTTCAGGTGCTTTTTAAAGATCTGTCCCTAAGCAGCCTGACCATTCAAGACATGCACAGCTATTTAGAAAATAAACCCAAGTATCATATGTTTTGCTTCATAGTGAAAAAAATGTCATTCGTTTTTCTGACAAGACTATCCCCTACCAGTTCTTTTCCTCATAGCTAAATATATATGTTTATACTATAAAAGGACTGTGAAGTGCAGAAACAGTACAGTAATCCTCAGGAACACAATTCAATTGCAGCTGGCGAAAGAAAATCACTTCAAAAAATGTTGCATTTCAGTTCAAATAAAAGGCAAAAACCAAAATTGGAAATAGGAAAGGTCAGATGCAATAGCTTCACAATGAAAAGAGCTGTGTGTTTATTCATTCTCCCCTCACCGACAAATGGCACAACTGGTTTTGCCCAAGCTTGCCACTGAATTTTAAAATCCAGCCCCAGGTAGAGAACAAAGAGAGGATTTTCAGTCTGAATGGTGAAGGTTTCCAAGACTAATGAGTAACTACAAAAAGCTGTCATGCAACCTGAACAATAGCAGGTCATGACCAGAACACTACTAATATAATAAAGATTTATTTAAATGCATCTCCAAGGAGAATGTGAAAATATGTAGGAAAACTCATCTAGATTTTACAGGCAAGAGCTCCTCTGATTTACCACCTAAGTACTGATTGAAATATACAGATTTCCGTGTTCTTCCTCTGACTTCCAGGGTGTGGAGGAACACTATTAACATATACATATCTGGAGAGGAATATAACTGAAAAAAAAAAAAAAAGTTTAAACACTAATGGCTGTACCTTTAAAGCTAGAATTCTCATATTCCCTTAAAATGAACCTCTCGAGCAACCAGATGGAAAAAAAGAGTTGTTGTTCCCCCTCCCTGCTCCCCCTATGTTTTATGAAAGTAGTGAAAACACAGCAGTGGTTCACAGACTTTTTGTTTTCATTTTGGTTCAGACTGCTTTTAACCTTTGATTATAGGTAAGGACCATAATTTCTGCTACGTACTTGTTTCTGTGTTAGTACGTAAACAGCACATGACATTAATTGCTTGCAAGAGTAGCCAACTGCAAAAAATTGAATTTTCTGTCTTTCTTTTCTGCACAAGAATGAGACAGCTCAGACAGATGGGTCATTCGAGTCCAGCAGACAAGTCACTTCACTTACGAGTGGAGAGAAGAAGAGAGTTTCCATGTGGAATCTGTAAGTGTCACTCTGAAAATGTATATAAAAAGTCTGCTCACACAAGTGTATATTTGTGTGCATGTGTGCCTATATATACAAACATGTATGTATTTTTCTTGTTTTCCTGTTTGTGTATATTTGCATACACAAAAAACATGTGCATATGTGTGTGTGTATATATATGCAGGAAAAAATATATACATATATATAGTAAAACAAGCAAAACAGTCAAATTCTCAACACATTTTTACCAGAATAAAATGTCTAGAAAATATTTTCAGGAATGTTCTGATATTACATTATCCCTAAAAATTTAAAATGAACTTTTTCTCATTAAAATGTGTGATCTAAGAACTGGATTCATTTGTTAATCTTGAAAATAATAAATATTTTCACGAACTTTCCACATTTATGTTATTTCATATCACTTACTATTTCACCCAAATAAAAAACAGTGAGATTCCAATATTTAGTTTCAATACATAGCAGCTTTTCCCAGGGTAGAGCAGTGGGTTTTTTTGAGATGCAGACAGTAATATTCTCTCATCCAGCGGTCGCTGAAATTAATTAACAACATATAGAATGGAAAATTAGAGACGTTAGATGAATGCTATTCATTAACTGTGCAAAGCTTTAAATGTGGGGAAAGATAAATGATTATCAAAACAGAATAACAATTAAACTAAGCATTAAACATAGTTGTACTATATTTGTTCATGTTGTAATTGTTATATTTACAGCTATTTTTAATTAGAGTTCTCACTGAGCTAAAGAAATCCCAAAGTTTGTCACCTCTCTTGGTATCGTGAAGAAAAGACTGCAGATGGAGAAGAGGTATTTTCCCCTTTGTTGTTTTATAGAGAAATTTTCATGCTAAGTTATCCAAATTCCACATAAAGTTCTGGGTTGGACTGCAAAACACATTTTCATTCCTTCTTAAAATGTGATTAATTCTATTTTTGTTGTTGTTTTTAAATGAAATTGGAATAAGATTAGTAGATGACTGAATTAAAAATAATTTTATTGAAATACTATTGGATAAAAAATAGACAATGGACTTGCTTAAAGTATTCCAGCTTGCATTTTCATAAAAAAAAAAGGAAATATCTGTCAGTGGGTAGATTGTTCCTTTAAATACATGATTACCATGAACTGAGGAAAAAAATGACATCCTATGAAATCAATTATGCAGACCAAACTTGGAATTTTTTGCCATTTTGGTATTCTGCCATGATGCCTCATGAATGCTGCAAATCTGGTACCTCATTTTTCTGATCTGTCATCTTGGCTGGATTCCCCGTTTCTTGGCATATGCCCTCATGCACATGGACAGCTATTCTCCATCAAGCAGATGAGTTTCCATTATGTAATTTCCCACCATCAGCAATTGGATTTGTAATACACTAAGATCCAAACATAATTTTTTGTATAAATACAAACCATTTTTTTTCCTGACATTTGACCTGAAAGTTTTCTTTCTTAAAATTCACTGTGTATGCCCTTGTCAGGGTTATATGTTAATCGCTTCTGTCCAGATATTCTTGCTCTTTCTATCCTTTGCATAAGTGTGCCATAATCACCAGGAAAGGTATCCCCTGTCTCTGAGGCATCTGGACAATTTGCAGGCACAGGTTTTCCAGAATTTGGAAATCTCAATGAATTTAATATAACAAAAGAAACCCAAGGTACCTGATTGCAATAGTTCTGTCCGAGTCCAAATTTCATACGCAGACTACAAGCTAAAATCTGTTACTGAGAAATATTATGAGACAAACACAGCTGAAAATGTACCAAACAATGGTAATACATGCAGTCACTATTTATTTCATGTTACTACATCTATTTCTGGAAGCTATTCACTGGTATTTCTGAAATGTGAAGTGACTTTGAGATGTACTATTATTCCAAGATATGAAGGACCTGAATAATTCCCCACAGTAATTTTGGAGTAAATCAGAAATAAGAGCAGCAAAATAAACGTGAGTGGACCAATGAGTGATAAAGAATCAAACCCGACATTTTACACAGAGATATCTACATGGGCATATACCTAAACATAAATAAATCTAAAATATTTAGGAGTTAATTTGAGAAATATTTGCACTGATGTTTTATCGCCTGACCATAAGCTATATATATACACACATATATATAAACAGGCTGTGTATTTATTATGTATATTGCTTTACATGTTTACAAACATACCTCATCACTGTGATTTGTGCTCCTTATCTCAAGGTATTCTGTTAGAATTTGTGGAAGTATTGCGTATCTCTCTGAGATGCATGTTTTATTCCACAGTGCTTTTAAGTATAAAGTTTCTGGAGGCCAACTCAAAATACATAATTAAAAATTTGCAAATTAACCACACATTTCCTTCCATTTAATTGATGCTTATGAATATTATTCTTTAATAAACAGAGATAACATCATGTGAATTAAATATGAACTATGGGAACAGCAACTAATTTACATACTGTACAACACATATTGTATAGCTACCATTCTATACTAAAGAAGTTATAATGTATGTGACTGACCTATTTCATCTCATATTTATGTAAATGGTATTTTACTTTGATGTGTAAGACCATGCGGATTCACCAGACTATATCTTTACATTCTTGCACATTCACTTGGCGAATATGTTTTAGACATTTGAGAGAGTTAAATTGAGTTAAGACAAAAATTACTTTTATATGCTAATAGTTAGACAAGCCTATTGTGCAAATAGTAGGATTTCATTTTGATGTTAGCATTTTTTCTGATTTCTTTGCTCAAGCTGCTACTGCACAGCATTCAAGGTTGCCTCTGCGGGTGCCGAGGTTATGCAGTCCAGGGACCACTGCAGGGCACACTGTGTCTGTATTGAGTAAATGTGAATAAATAGAGAAAATGTTAAATAAAAGAGCCATTCCAATCATCCTAACCCGGAACCATATCAGACTAGGAGGCAGCTGAGAAGGGAGGACATATATCAGATATACCTAGAAAACATGAAAGTTAATTCCCAGCCTTGAACTGATCTGAGCTGCTTAGTCTAAATGTTTTAGCAAAAACCACAAACTTGCCAGCTGTTAGGAAAAAAGCATAGAGGCACATACAGTTTGAACACAGCAGCACATTTGATACAAGAAGTCCTGCTCCTTGTATTGGCATAGGCTTGAGCTGATCAACCCAGCAGGTGCACACCAGGGCCAAAACCCATCCTTTCATCATGTTCAGATTCTTGGAGTTGGACACTTGATAAATGGTATCAGAGAATGAATAACCAGGATCAATATCTTAGAAATGTGATAAGCTTTTTTAAAAATTCCTTTCAATATCTGCTTTGCAGAGGGAGGCAGCAACCTCAAGAGAACAAACTCTGCTCAGCAAACCAAGCTGCTTGTTATTCTTAAGCCCAGGTTTTCCATGGAACTCCTCCATCCTGCAGTACCTTGTTGATGTAATTGTGGTTAACCTAGCATCTGGATCAGAAGCAATACAGTTGGATGAGCATGGCCCAGGGCTGGAGTTAGCTAATGCAAAGCTTTTGTGTTATGCTGAACTGGGCAATGTACACAAGCCCTCAGCCTCTGTGATTAAATCTAGCCCATTTGGCTTAAGGAGTTCAATGCCTTGAACCTGACCTCTTTTATCTGGGTGTTGTCTCATTGTCAGGGCAATGTATTCAGCTGGCCGCTGTTTTACTTCCTAGCTGAAGGAGCAGAAGCCTTGTGAGGCTCTCGGCTCCAGGCACACATGAAACAGCCTTGCAACTACTTTCTGCAAGCTCTGCTATCATGTGAAGATTAAACATCTGAGCAAATAATCACAAAGCCAAAAGTGGCCATTTTCTCAATAACACATCTGTCAGGATGATATTCTGATCCTTTGTGCTTTGTGTGGGCTTTGATTGCCTAGGGAACTGGCATGCTAATTTTTGCTTAGAGGTTATAATATTGCAAGTCTGTTTTTGTTTAACAGTCAATCTTAACTCTTAGGCTGACATTTTTTCCTACAGTTTCCAACATGATCATGTAATTATGATTTGTAAGTGAAGGACATATGTCCTAAAAAAAGGGGATGTAAGCATGTTAGTTTGTCAATCAAGCAGTAATTTCACCTAAAATGATTATTTTAAACTAATTCACAACAATTACAAGGGTAGGAAGGATTATTTACTTGTTAAAGGCAGCTATGCTCAGTTAGGGGAAAACAGACAAGAGTTGGATTAAATGTTAATTATTTTATTTGATGTTTTTCCTTGCCACAGTGATAGGAAAAAAAAAAGCAGCAGCATTCAATGATCAACATTCAACAATCAAGCTACTCAAAATGAAACAGAACAGACGTGCTGGATTCACAAGGTATTTATGTTTAATTTTATATTTGTAGCCCCTCTGTTGATTTTTAGGTTGATCTTGAATTCTTGTAAATAACTATTGGGCTACACAGTACAATACTGTATCAATTAACATCCCAATAATTATTCTGATATTTAGGATTAGTGAAATGAATTCTAACCTATGGTACATACCGACGACAACACAGTAACATCAATCTAGCTGTTCTGTGGGTTCCTGATATCCCTCCTTTTACTTTTTTCTGCTCTCATAACAAATTACAGTTCAACTAGAATCAACATCCTATTTCTCTTTGCACATAAGGCTTCTGTATAGATAAGGACCACCTTTAAATCTCATTTTCCCCCAGGGCAATATGTTTCTTTCACTTCACGCTAAAGCACTTGCTTTTTTTTGTTACTCTCCAAACTAGAGACCATCCCTTTACTCTGGATCTCTCTAGTTCCAAGTACCAAATAACATTCAAAGAGCAACATGAACATAACTATTTCCATCAATGCTCTAGAGACGAAGACCTATTCCAGAAGCCACAACTACTGTCACAATTACTGCCTGTTCAGAAGGTGCACAAAGATAAAATGAACAGGAAAGTTAGGAAGAAGACCTCATTTCAGTGTTCCTCTTCCCATCATGAGGTACAATGCGAGAGACACCTGTGTGAGTGCAATCTGATGAGATCTACTGATGATACCTCTCCCTCCATTTCTTTCATGGCTGCTGCTTATCACCAAAAATACATAAACTAACCTCACTATTCTGATGCTTCTATCATGTTTGGGACAAAAGTTATGACATTATAATCTCTAGGAATAACTAAGAGCCACATATTCCTCGTGTGTCTTCCCACCCCCCCTTTTTTTTTCCTTTTTTGCTTTTTTAATTAACTTTTGGCATAGCCTTATTTGCCTTCCTTTCACTGGGATTTCTATTTCTGTTATTGGTGGGCTGGCTAAGAGAAGTCTTCTCTCTCTGTTGCCTTTCTACTTTATGCAAAGCTGCACGGGGACCCAGCTGCACACCAGTGTGTCCCATAGGTGAGGGAAGAATTATAACTTTATCCATATAAGCTAATCACCAAAAGTTTCCACAGAACTTGATAATTTCTGTGACTAATTAAACCACATCTCATGTATTTCTTCCTGTATGTCCAAAGACACATTTTTAGAGCCTGCTGGATGCAGATGCATGTAATCTGAAAAAGCTGAAAGATCCTACTTGTCTTTCTGCAGTTTTCATTTCAGGGCCGCTATCTACAAATGCTCTAGCCTAGAGAGGCTGGAGCCACACCTTAAGTAAAACTACAGATGTTCATTGGCAAAGCACAAATTGAATTTTTATACCTGGTATCTATCTGTCATTTTGTGGACAAAGTGAAAGGCAATTGTTAAAGTAGTATGGCAGAGCAAAAATCATCTGCACTTCCTGTTGAAACGCTGGTAACAATACACAGAAAAAATACTATTTCTTGTTTACTTACTATGAGTTAAACTCAACACTGTATTCACAATTCAGGACAAAAATCAGCAGTTCATTTAGTATTGTCAATATCTGATAAAAGCATAATAAAGGTAAATTGTTCAGATGGTTTCAAGCATGTGAGAGGTCTTTGAAATCTTTAGTAAAAATCTACGTATTTCTCTAGAGTAAAGATACAGGTGATTTTTATTTGGATTAGTTGATATTGCCTAGATTACCTGATTTATTTATTTTAAAGGAAGGTATATTTAAAAATTGAATGAAACCCATATTTATTCATTGCTCTTTCTAGTAAACAAGCAAATTAAAGCCTATGCCACATCATTCTAAGCCTATTCTGTCACTTCAGGTATCCCAAATCTATCAACAGGCCATTTTTACAAAAAGAGTATATCTCAGAGAAATTTACTTATGATGAATTTGTCTACCTTATAATGGAATTCATTAATTCAGTAATTACTTGATATAACACAAAAAAGGGTCCCATCTGAAGGACATGCTGGATATATTAGAACCATCTCAAATCACTCCGAACTCTTTTCTTCGTAATACTCTTTTCTTCGCTCCTTGTAAAGCCTGTCCAAGCTTACAACACAATCCTCAACAAGAAATATGTTATATAGTTGATTAGTTCTAACATTATGAGAATCAGAGAATGGTTAGAGTTGGAAGGGACCTTAAAGATCATCGAGTTCCAACCCGCCTGCCATGGGCAGGGACACCTCCCACTAGAGCAGGTTGCTCAAAGCCCCATCAAGCCTGGCCTTAAACACCTCCAGGGATGGGGCATCCACAACTTCTCTGGGCAACCTGTTCCAGTGCCTCACCACCCTCACAGGAAAGAATTTCTTCCTAATATCCAATCTAAATCTCCCCTCTTCTAGTTTAAAACCATTATCCCTTATCCTATCACTACTCTTCCTGACAAAGGGTCCCTCCCCTGCTCTCCTGTAGGAGACAGATATCCCTTCAGATAGTGGAAGGGAATACAGAAAATACAGATACAGAAAATTCCATGTCATACAGATGTGACTGTTGAACTACGTATCACAGGAAAGCAAAACAACTGTCTCTTTTCTACTTCACAGAAAACAGTGTATACTTGGTTGGGAGCAGATTTTTTGCTATTTTCAGGGCCTCAGTCCTGAAGTGGTTGTCAGCAACCCAGGGGACGATGCGTACAGCACATAAAAGCCTACATCCAGCCAGCAGCTCTGTATCTCAGGATGTCTGTTTCCAGGTAACTACAATGAATGGGGAACACCTGATGGAAAACTTCTTTAGAGGAATAGGATTAGGTTAGATAGAAAGTTAATTTTCACAAGTGTTCAAGTACAATAAATCTTACATTTAATCAAAAGTTATTTTAAAGATAGTATTTAAAAAACAATACCAGACTTACAAAATACTGTGCTTTCCTATGAGGTTTTAAAACATATTTACAGAAATTGGTGTAAGTATCTTTGAACAGACTTGCCATATATAATAAAACTGGAAAACTTGTTTATGGATATTGACTGAAAAATCGTTAATGGCTCATGACTATTTACTGCTTTTAAGAAATACTACAGGCAATTTTCTTAAAACATTTGCACTTCTAGGTTAATCTAGTTTATATCGGCTGGCTGAAAGACGGTTCCAAAACAAGAAAAATAGATATCTCCACTAAAACTATTCTAATGCAAGCAAGTGTTCTATTGAAAAGGGAGATTTCAGTATAGTATGTGGAATTTCTTTTTCCTTATGCTTTACAATTATGACACAGTTTCTCATATACAGAGAGCTACTAAGATTTACCCGGCTGAAGAGTCCCACTTTCTTCCTCTTTCATATTTTTAGATGGATGTCTATAACAAGACTCACATCTCAAATTCACATGACTTTATACCTTCTTCCATATCAACAGCATTAATTTCAGTTTCCCTTCCTCATGGAAGATGAAAGATAAGGTTTTGAAATACCTGGCAGATTTTCACACCCCTGACAGAGGATGCCTTTGCTTCCTTCATTAGCTTGAAGTGAAAGGGCAGTACAACATGCACTTTGTGAAAGCTTGCTTAATTTCCTTTTGCCTAGAAAACAAAGTTGCTGGCACTAAATTTGCTACATCCTTTTCATACCAGCTTGTTTTATAGAGATTTAGAGGGTGATTAGTATTGTTACCAGACCTTATTTGTGTCAGGGCTTTACTTGTTACTGGTCAGGGGTCAATCAAATCATGCATATTAAAACCAGGTCAAAGTGACTCATGCACAGAAGGAGAAAAAACACATGAGAACTTTGAGCTAACCACTACCATCAACTATTAACGTCACAAGTTAATATATGTATGACCATATTAGTTCCATAGAGGGACTTCAATATCAAACAGAACAGATGATAAGACTGAAGAATGGCAAGACTTAAAAATAATCCTCATGTCTTGACTCCCCAGAGTTAAAGACCAGAAAAGCACAAACTACCTATGCCTTTACACTTTACAGACTTTTCAAAAAGAAATGGTTAATTTCCATTAAAACAATAGCATGCAAATATAAATAACATAGGAATAAAAACAATTATGATCATTACCCTTTAATCTGCCTTGGAAAGCCATGGTTCCAAGGTGAGACCAGGGGACCAAAGCTCTCATGTTTTGTGCTTGCTGTGTAAGTGAAGAGCTAAAAGCCCAGATAAAGTGAAAATGAGACTGCCGGCATTAAAATGCTATGCAAGATGGGACACGGGGAAATGAAGGTCAACAGGATTGTCTACTAATAAGACATGAACTTGCATTACTTAATGATACCCTTGTAATCTGTCAGAAGTAGAAAGCTTAAGGAGTTAGCAAGCAAAGAGTCAAATGGAAATTAAATTGGAGTTCTAGCAATATTTTAAAGAGAAATAAAGAAAAGATTCAGAATTAAACCATCTCAGAAGCTAAAATACACAGGCAAGCAAGTATATTTGAGAAAGAACATCTAGCACACATAATTAATGTTCCTTTTTTCAAAGGAGCACCTTATTTTAATAAAGATTTCATTAACATCCTGAATACAGTATTCTTGTTTTCTTCTTCACATTTTTGTTTATGTATTTAGACTAAGCATTTTGGACTTAAAATGCATGTGTAGACTTGGCTTAAATGCAAACACAGTAGTTTTAATGAATTTTTTAAACATTAAACAGAAATGATGGCAGGGTATCAGAGTCTACAAACAGACATTTGGCTAAAGATTTCATCAAGATGCTTGTGTACCAACAGATTAAATGTTGATATAAATATTTTAAAAATATTTTCATTTATATTAATTTGAAATAATATTGATATATATATACACATAGATTTCAATGTCTTCAATTTCTACCTTTCAGTACAGTTTTAGGTTTATTTTCTTCCTCTTTGAAATCAAACCACATATTTAGAAATTAAAACATGTCACTAAGCATGGGAGAATGGATTTAATACATAATCTCCATGGATAGTTTATGTAACATGAATTCCAAATGCATTTTCCCCTCCCTCCTCTTTTTTTTTTTTTGTTCTATTTTTTTGATTTAGTGAGAAAATTAATCTCCCATCTTCCCAGCTTGGGACTTTTTTGTGTTACTTTTTCAAGGCCAATCAATACAAATCCTGAGCTGAGAGGGTCATTCTCAGAAATTTACTTATATTGTATAAGAAGCCAGTGGCATTAGAGAAACAGCAAGAGATGCTCACCTGTTTCTCAGCCGAAATATCACCTGCCAATAAGGTAGTGGTTTCAGATAGTCCAAATTAAGTTGGTAGGGTTTTTTAAGTGAAACCATTTGATTGTAAAAAAAAATTGTAAAACAAAACCCAAACCATTAAAAAAAACCCTCAAACAATATCCATAGTGACTGTGGTGTCGGTAAATACAGTCAGTTTGATAGTTCTGCTATTCTCAGAAATCTTTTCCATCAAAGGCTGTACTAGCTCAGTCTACATTTTGTGTTGTAATCCATTAGGTAGACTGCATCTTGTGGTTCATGATTAGAGATTAGCATTGCCTTCTTGGACGAGTCATTATACTTTATCTTCATAACCTTTCATGCATTTAATCTCATAATGTCCTTTCAGATGTGGCAAGTTCTTAAGTTACAACATGAAAATAATTTTATTCCTGCTAGTCCTTTCATAATAACCACCCTCCATATAAAATATCTATACCACAAGAAAAGACTCACAAAAATGTGAATTTTTAAGTTTGAATTGTTTATAAATTAAATCAACAAAACATCATCCAGAGGCTTTGATGTTCTTAAGACTATTCTACAGTAGCAGCAGTATCAATATCTATATTAAAATATTTTTTCATTGTCAGAGTGTAGAAACTGGACCTTAGCATAAACAAGGGATAGAGCTGTCATTTCTTTGCAAGTCCACAAAGATCAGACTATCCTTTCAAATCTGAACTGGAAAACACTTGACAAATACTATCAGCTCCATCTTTTGTGGTTTGACATATTGAAAGGAACTCAGAACAAAGAGGGGAAAAAAGAGCTTAATGGGTTGGAAGAGATGACACATAAGAAAAGCTTAGAAAGATTAAATATGTACAGCTTGACTAACCAACAATTAAGTGGGGGGAGAAGGAGGAGATATATCTGTCAAAAGCAATGAGAAGGTAAACACCAAGGGGCAAGAGTAATTATTTAAGAATACAAATGGGATATATCTAAAAATAATGAGATCAAATTGAGAGAAGGACAATGTAGTCTGAATTTGAAGAATGACTTACTATAAGTGAAAAAGAGTATTTCCACTTTTTTCTCTTGAGATTATTCCATAATGTGCCAGATCTTCCTCAAAACAATTAAAATGAAATGGGTTAAACACAAGAGACTATATTCTGTGTTACAATTCTGTATTGGCAGGGCTTTGCTTTTTGTCCTGAGAGATCTTTTCTAATTGCAATGACAAATTTCCCAAAATTAATAAACAAAAAAAAGCTAAATAAAATGAGAAGTTATCAAATGATGTATGTGTGGGGATAGGAAGAAAGCTACAGGAAACATGGAGGAAAAAAGGGGTAAGCTTTATATCAGTTAAATAAATAATGATAGGCCATATCAAAACATTTGTTTATGTTTTCCAGTCACTTTAAGTGTACTACAGATCTTATATTTCCAGTCACTCAGTTATGTGACTTTGCATAGTCCCTTGAATATTCTGATTTTTATTTGATCAAACATCTAAGGATATTTAGAACAAATATTTTAAAATTTTATAAAAAAGCTAAAAATGCATTCCTTTTAAGTTGAAGCTTATGGATTAAAGGAGGAAGGCAAAATGCAAAACAGTTACAAACTTAAACTGGAAGGAATTAATTCAATGATTATGTTAAAGCATACTATGCCTACCAGAAAGAAAAGAGGAAAGAGAATTTCTAAATTCTTTTTCATGTGGAATTAACAGTAACATGAAAGGAAATTTGAAATTGGTTTAACAAAAATAAAAAGAAGAGACTGCATAATTCCTTTATACAAAGGTATACATTCTGATAGTCTGAGTGACATTATCTATTTTGTAATAGCAATTATTAATTAATTAAAATTCAGTATTTCTACTACAATTTCTGCTTGCTGTGAGTTGTCTCTCATTGTCATTTTTATTTTCACCCTCAAATAAAGGCTTTGGCCAACTGAATTTTTCTGCTTGAACAGATAAAATAATCAGAAGTAAAAACGTAAAACCAATGTGATGTAATATTTCTTTGCAACTGAAGATCTGTATGTAAAGAGAAATACAAGAAATTCAGAATATTTTTATATCCATAGAGTCATCCAGGCTGGAAGGGACCTCCAAAAGGTCATCTAGTCCGACCACCCCTCAGTTGCAGGGACACCCCCAACTAGACCAAGTTGCCCAGGGCCTCATCGAGCTTCGCCTTGAATATCTCCAGGTAGAGATGGATGTAGATGCTAACACAAGCATCCTGTGAAATTCAGATTTTGGAAGAGCAAGATTGCCTTTTAATTTTCAACCAAATTTCCCTATCCTAAAGCTCTATGCATTAATGTTTAATTGTGAGAGATCTGGCCTGCTACTTCAATCATTTTTGTATTTATGCACATCCAAAATACAGCTTTGCTGAAAGAGGGTCCTGCCTTTTGTTATCTTTCCAATTTTTTTTCTTTAACTGATATTAGAAGAGTCTCATCCTTAAACCAAAATAAGATCCATGTTAAAATAAGTAAAGGAAAACTTGTCTGGCTATAAAATACTGTCTTAATTTAAATTACATGGTTAGAAATAAAAAAAAATAATATTAAAATCAGTATGTTATTAAATTAATATGGAAACTGATTTTTTTAAAATTATCAGGAAAAAGCAAAAGAATCCATTGGTCCTCTTGCATACACAACATTTTTTAAATTTTTTTTTTAATTTGTCCTCTTAAATTTCTCCCCCCTTTCCCATTAAATCCCTCAGGGAACACTTAATAAATCCAAGTGAGTAATTACATTCTTAATGAACTTTACTCATTTAATCTAAAATTCAGGAGGACAGTAAATAAATCTAAAATAGGCAGCATTCCAACTGCACTTGAATCACTGTATCTTTTGAATAACTCTTCTTTACTGTTGTTTATAGACTGCAAACTGCACAGAAATATATACATTTAGTAATACATATCAACTTAAACTATGAATAAAAGGCCTTCAAATGTCAAAATGGTTCAAACCAAAACTCTAACTTTCTGCTTATCAGGTACACAGGACAAAAAGTTTTTTATGTTTTAAGAGTGAGAAAGGGTATTCACAAAATAACTTCTAGAAGATAGACTCTATGAAGGCCACATATACTTTTTATTTAAAAGTAGAGAATCAGGACCAAATAGAAGAATGTCAGCAACAGATGACATCTAAAAGTGTCATAAGGGTAGGGGGTAAAAATATCTAAGTAACATACTTGATTATAACTAAGACTGAACTAGATTTAGCCATATCAATAAATACATTTTTTTTTTGGTAAAGAATATTTGAATATTTTATTTCCTCTCTATTTCTGGTCTGTGGTGGGGTTTTTTGTTTGTTTTTGTTTTGATTTGGTTTTTAATTCTTTATTAATAGAGGGAAAAGAAAGATAAAAGCTAAAGGTTAGGCAGGAATGATTGGAATAAATCATGAGCTTTAGGGAAAAAGAAACGAGCATCAAGACCCAGAACAACACTTCAACACAGTTATGAGGTGTGATGTAGCTTTGATATAGTCAGGGAATGTAAAAACAAAAGGACTGAAGAAGATAAAGTCACGTTCTAATGACATGCTTGTCTTATATGTCCAAGTCATAGCTGTAAAATATACATTTCATGCTAACCTACTAAGAACTAAAAAATAAAGGTCAATTCTGAGCAAAACTGCATAAAAGAGTATCAATAACAGGAGGGAAATTTATAATGAGAGTTGCTTCTATTTTAAGTAGAATTACACTTATTCAGGAAATACAACTTCAACACATAAATCTACACCCCCAACTTCAGCTCTTAAGAAGCTCCCAGAAGTGTAAAAACTGTTAGAGTCTCAGTTTTCAGCCAACTTTAAAGAAACCAAATTCAGTGAACTTACTCACTCCTTAAAGATAAGTATGAGCATAATATAACAAGGCCAAATACAATTTAAAAATGTTCCAAGTAACCAAACCCATAATCATTCAGATTCTTGTCCATTATTTCTACCCACTTCTAGTTCTGTAACTTCAGACAGTGAATATTATTATTGCATTTCAAAAGTTAGATAATAAATCTGAGATTTCAATGAACCTCTTCAGGCATTGCTTAAATTTTGGTGATGGATTTAATATTTTCTATGGCAAGCTACTAGAGAACTCGAGAACAGGGTATCTTTATCTAGGAGGTGTTAGATTCACCCCTTACAACTGTTCTCATGCAATATATTCCCCAAGAGATAACATAAACAACACAAATATATTTATATCACACTAAACACTTGTTACAGTCTTAAAATCAGATACTTTATATAGCTCTATAAACTTAATACTGTAGTTATATAAGAAGCTTAAATATGCTCGAAGTAAATATTGATTTCTGGAGCTCAGCCACTTTCTATAAGGGTGATGGCTGTAAAAAACTCTTACAGAAAGATAAATAATATTTATTTTTCCCTACATAAGCCCTTCTTCTACATTATTGAACAAATGACACGTCTGAATTAAGCACATAAAAATATGAATCTGTTTCAGTCTTTATTATTGGCACTAAAATTCTCTCTAGTAGCCTAGATATATACTCTAAGCAATAGGGTGTGAATACTTCTGGAATATGAAAAGGTTAAACTTTGCTTTGAAGAGAAATGGAGCTTAGATTATTCAATGAGAAAAACCAACAATTTTAAGTCTCTTTGCATAATTGAAAAACTTAACAAAGCACAAACCAAGATATTTTAAAGTAAATCCTACCCCCTTCTCCAGAGCAAGCATCAGGATAATTATTTTGATATAGGGAAGATGAATTTCCTTAAGGTTATACTTGATCAGTGGAAATTTATACAATAAATTCCACATCTTACACAGTCCTTGAAGTACCTTTTTAAGAGCAGTCATTAGTGTTTTTCGGACCTGATAGAAGATTTTACACGATTTTCACTTTGAAGATGAGAGCCAGGCATAGCCTCATCCCAGCTAAAAAGCAGCAATAGTAGCTGGAGAGGGGTACTTCAGCTTCTGGCTCCTGTGTCTCTGGTTTCACTTGCTGCTTTGTAGAATCTTTAGCTCCAGGAAATTTCCATCTGCCTTATATGTGCATACTGCTCAAGAAACATATAAAAAAGCAAATGCTCTCAGTCTTGACTGAGCTATCAAACAAGCCTTGAAGGAAAACAGAGATCAGAAATGGACTCAAGGTGCCGTTCCTTTATTTGAGAGAAGACAAATAAATGAGGAACTCGGTTGTCACAGACCAATTTATTTGTGCACAATTTGCTGATATGCTGCTTACTGTATTTCTATCTGCACTGCAGAAGACAGTTCTTCCACAGCCAGATTTACAACCAGAAAAACTCTGTGCTCACAGTATTCTCTGCCCAACTCCACATAAAACCAAACCAAACCAAACAAAAAAAATAATAAAAAACCTCCCAAAAACCCAAATCAAACCAAAACAAAAGCCAGGAACAGGCTGAGGAAAGGATATAGCCTCAAACCCACTGCTATGGACTTGGTGCTGCAGATACATCCATCCATTCCCTGCAAGGCAGTGGCTCTCAAGCAACTGGCCTTTAGTGGCAGCACAGGATAAGGAAATGCTGCATCCATAAGGCAACTGGCTGCCATTTTCTCATGGTTTCTGCTGATACTTAAAGTCCAGGCGTGTGATTAAAAGGGATTTTTAAAAATTTTACAGCATCTTATTTTGAGCATCATGAGTGTAAGCACAGCCATAAGCAAGGCAACTTGACCTATTCAAGTTGAGTATTGCTCAAGATCCAGCCCCAATGTGGAACATGAAACATGGAGAGTACTAGCTGCAGACAACAAGCTCAACAAGCCAGACAGCTAAAAACAATTCTAGAAAAGAAGAAACAGGCAATATATATTAACTCTGGTACCTTTAACAAGATTTGCATATCATTTAAATTACAATTAAACATGGCATATCCCAGGTGCTTTTGATGAGAAATCAAAAGGATTTCCTTGTGCAGTGTTTAAAGGTAATTGATTTTCAAGCTTCCTGCCATTATCCATGCTAGAGTCAAAGACATGAGCTGTACAGTATGCAAAGAGGGTGCCTAAACTGTTCTGAAGTTCAGAACTCTGCTCCAGCTCTGCTTTTCTGAAAGTTCAAAGGAAATCTTGTGACTGGCATTAATTTTCAACACTGCTGAACTGCATCAGAATGATAATTGGCGATACTTGTGCTTGAAATAAATACTTTGTACCAATGAAGCTCTCATAAAAGACTTGAATTCATGACTTTCCTAATGAGGATGTGGCTATAAGAGGCTGTATAATGATAAGGAGCCTTATTGATCAAAGAATTTGCCTATTTTACTGTGCATTTCTGTAATTATATGTCAGCAATATGACCTATTCTCTCTATTTTCCTATCAAATCTAAAGAGCATAATCTACAAAAAAAAAGAAAATCTTTATTTAGCAAAGCTCATAAACACTTGTTTTAAGTAAAAAACAAACAAACAAACAAAAACCCAACTGAAGTTTCATGGAAATTTGTTGAATATAGCTAATTAAGCTCACATAGAAACAGGCTTAAGTTTTGTAAAACAGTCAGAATGCATCTTCATGCCTCTTGACTGACAATAAGAATGCAGATATAAGGATAAACTAGCAGAATGAAGACATATAAGAAAGATCTTCCCAACTTGTTATATAGTCTTGGATTCAGGTTTTTTAATTATTTTGTATATTTGTTTTTCCAATGTAGTGTAACTAAACCTTGTTATAGTTAATAGTACTATTCTAAAGTTTTATGAATGACCAGGATAAGCGATTGCAACATTTCATTGTGAAACAGAAACTAGAAATGTCTTCTCTTTCTGCAAAATTTTAAAATAGACCCTGTTACCCTAAAATTAAGATGCCTTTATAAGACTCATTATGAGATTCAGATGCAACAGTAACAATATCTAAGGAATGGCAAAAACAATGAGAAAAAATAGGAGATCAGAGAAAAACAAAACAAACCAAACAAACAAACAAAAAACTACACCAGAAAATGGCAAGACTTTAAAATCACCTTTTGAGATTTACATAGAGTATTTCACCATGTATTGTATCCATATATCTTGTTTCAAAACTGGTTTAAAAGCATGCATGAAGGAAATCCACCTGAATATATTTGTATATGTAAATTATTTCATAATCTTTGTGCTCATTCACCAAAAAAAACCAAATTGATGTTATTTTGCAGCTTATTCAAGTAACAAGCATAGAAAAGTTGAAAAAATTAAACTACTTATCTCTGCTGTACTCTGCATTTCAAGCAGCTAAAGACATGAGATTTAGCAGTATGAAGGACAATTATTTTATTTCACATTTTAATTTTAATTTCAGTAAAAACAAATAAGCAATCATAATCCTTTCATTTTTAATGCATACATAAAGGATTTCGCTGGAAAGTAAAAGAAATTCCAATCAAGGAAAACTTTATTTACAATCATCAGAATTATATTACACTTTTACTTAGGCTTCTCAGGCCTAAGTAAAGGTTTTTGATGAACCTTCTCAGGTTCATAAAAAAAAATAATCTCAAAATTTAACCAGAATGGTAGAAATTTGCTTTAGTTTAAGCTTATCTATTCTGAGATAATCACAAGAATGTACTTAAAATGCATTTTGTTTTGAGTTTGGAATGAACAGTTCTAGAAGACATGAAGACATCACAAAATGGAATAAGAGTAAAAGTTTTTTACTTTTTTTCTTTTTGTTTTCAATATTTATCTCCACTTTTTTGTTTGTTTGTTTGTTTTAAATTCATCACACTATACAGCTCCCTAGGCTAAGGAACAAGCTGTATTCACCTTTTCTCTCCTTGAAACATTTTTTTAAGATGGACTGCAATGCCCTCTGCAAAGAAATTGAACCTCTTAACTAACCAGTAAAGTAGTGTTTCATCTGCTGCTTATTATCAAATTAGTTAGATTATTCCACTAGTAACAGTCATCCTTCTGTTGAAAAGATTTAACTATTATAAGTAGTTTTCTCCTCAGCATTCACTATCCTAAATTACAAATACTATGACTGAATGTCTATGCTGATGTCTTGAAGGTCGTAAAGAACACTGACAAATATTAGCAATAGGAAAAAAAAAATTAAAAAACTTGTCTGTCATAAAAGGAAAAACTTTTTATCTTGCTTGACAAGGTGGACTAGAGCTTAGGGATAGCAGTGCAATTTCATTTTGCATGCTTTTTATCCCTGTATTGTATTTGAGGGGAGAAGTGGCATATATTTAAAAAAAAAAAAAAAGTAATTTATTTTAAATTTTCCTCTGTATTAATTCAGCATTTTGTCCTACATCACCAAAAAGAGGAAAGGATCAACTCTGAGAGACTGGATGTAGTACAACTGTGGAGATAACACAGTTTGTGCATATAATACCAAGTACAATAATTCCCAGAATAACAGAAAAGTGTGATACTTCACTCTACAGACTACCAAAAACCAGCTTCACACTTATCAACAGCTCTCTTCCTATCCAGTTTGTTAGCCCTTGAATTCATTGTGAAGGCTAGGGGATACTCACCCAAATTATTCAATGAGCCAGGTAAATGAAAACATAAGGTGATTAGCTTAAAGTGGACAATTAAGCTTTTCAATAGCTGTATTTTAGGAGCTGAATCACTCCCTGCTGACAGAGTTCTTTGAAACTGTTTCCAGGAGCGTAACTCCAAACCCTTGTTAATCCTTGCTTAATACTAAACTCCATGATTTTAATATGTATTTCTCACCTTCATTCCTCAGGCTCCCTGTCCAGTTTTCTGGGACGTAGTCGATACAGGCAAACTTAAGTTGGTGCTCTACATAGCATTTGGGGGACCTACACCCCTGTGAGAAGGCTCTTTGCTGCTAAACACATGTGCAGTGCACACCACTGTTCTTTGGAGGGAAAGCTCTCACCAGCAGCAGGTCCTTCCCCCTCCTGTGAGCAGGCAGGGTAAGTCAGAAGGTAACCCCCAAAGTATGAGAACACCATTAGCACAGTCCAAAAGCATATTTTTGAAAGGTGAATATCCACTGTGCTAGCTTTTGTGCTGAAGAGGAAGAGAGTTGAAAATGAGTAGCCAAACTTTGTTCTCTTCATAATCCAAAAATTATTCATATGAATAAAGATAAAAAAAAGATTAAGAGAATAGATCATAAAGCACTTAATACATTTTCTGCCATTAAGCTTCTCAGTAAAATCTCTTAACGTATTTAAATTCACAGTTAGATGGATGGCCTGAAGTTTATTTTCCGTGTGGGTTCTTTGTTGTTAAGAATAACAGTATAAATATATCCAGAATCCTCCTAAATCCTACTTTGCTCCTCTATAAAGCTTCTATATTGATGTCAGTTCCCAAGCAACCAGCAAACACAAGATCTACAGACTATTAGACTTCAAAAAAGACTATGCAGCCTTTCAAATCTTTTATACATAGTCAATGTTTTTAAATATTTTATAACAGCTATCAAGAAGTTACAAGACATTAATCATCCAGAACATTAAATTTGTGGTCATAATTTGAGTATCTCTTTGCTGTGATTTTATTTTCTTTCTTTTGTTTTTCCTTTTTCAGTTTATTAAGTATATTAAATATTATAAAAGAAGAATTACAGGCTGGCTTTCAGGAATCTTTTCTGACTCTGCTTATTAGTTAGGTTTGTGTTTTTTAACCTTTTTGAACAATCACTGATGTTTTCTATATAGAAATCACCAGCCTTAAGTACTCAGCAGAAACATGGCAGACTGAAAAGGCTGTTCAGGCAATAAAATCAGACAACAGAAAAATGATAAAACTGTTTCTTAATGTACAAAATAATTATATGCTTTTTTAGATGCTCTGCTGAAAAATGAACAAGTTAAAATCAGTCATTTCATAAAGACTACACCTTGGAGGTTCACTGATGTAAAGGTGTCACACCACATATATCATGTCCCTTGTCTTGACATCGTCCCTAAGTATTTACACTTGCTTCAAAGCTCATTGTTTTTGTATATGAAATTACCGTTATTTTTGCCATGTGCACTCTTTAATACTTACAGAGACTTTTTTTTTTTTTCTGCCATTTTTTTCCAGATCAGATTCCCCTGGAAAGTCCTACAACTCTTTACATCTGCTACCTGCATTTACTGTCTTAAAGGATGCTGTATCATCAACAATGTCGTCAGTTACTACGTTGTTTATTTTTATCCTGAACAGCACACATTCCAGCATGGATTCCTGATGGGAACTTCACTTGGATAGAAGCTGTGGATGCACCTTTCCTGCAAGTGTTCAAGGCCAGGCTGGATGGGACTTTGAGCAACCTGTGTCAACCCCTGCAGGGGTTTGGAACTCAATGATCTTCAAGGTCCCTTCCAACCTAAACCATTCTATGACACTATACTACACATGGAAAGAGCCAACATATTTTTTTGTAAAGGGAAGTCCTGCTACAAAAAACTCTTGGAGCACATGGAGTCACATCACTGATATACCATTCCACAAAACTCCACAGAATCCCTCACCATAGACTTTTAAGGAAAGCAGACAACTTTGGTATCGTAGATAAAGTCAATGCATGAATAAATACAACTTAAAAGACAGGAAAATAAACAGACATAAATATTTAACTCTTGCAGTGGAGGCAGGTTTTCCTTTTTCTTCCTTTCTGCAAAGAGTTAAAAGCAGGATGGAGCCCTGAACAATTACTCTAGATGGTTGAAATACAGAGAGAAAAAAAAAGCAAACTTCATTATGTCTGTATGCTGCTATTTGTGTAATGTCTCTTCACTTTTCATTTGCTTTTTCATACAAGCTGTTCAGTATGTGAAGTGTTGATTGCCATGACAGAGTAAAAGACACTAGTAACACAGGAATGCAGGACACTGTGTCCATTGAAATTCACTGTATTGAAAGTTGTTTTTAACTATATACTTTGAAAAGTGCAAATTAAAAGAATGGTTTAGGAATACAGGAATAATTCTAAAAAGAATTGTTTTAAAGTTTTGTTACTAATCTAATTATTTCTCGGATAAACTACCCCACAGTTCTAAGTGTTGTTGCTGTTTGAGAAAATAATGTTTTTGGAAGTGACAACTAACTATAATTATTGATGTGTTAAAATCCATAACCTATGTAAGTTAATTTTTCAAGATCATTTAGTAAAATATCATCGATTTGATATAAAAATTGCAGGTCTCCTGATGTATATTCTTTTCCTTTTTATGCTGACATCACATATTTTAAAAAACTTTAATAGTTTACAGTAACAGATTTTAACCCTGCTATACTTGCCACAGTGGTGAGCAAATGCATAAAATGAATTTTATATCAAAATATATCTCTGTAGCCATTTTAAATTCATATATAGGTAAATTGATTTCAGTGGGAGTTATGTACTTAATTACCTTTGAGAAACTGAGCCTCAGTCCCTAAGCAAGTCTGCTTAAATATGCTAACCAAATTGTTTTGAAAGTGCTGACATTCTGGAACTTTGCAGCATCACTGAGTGTTTCTGGGTATTATATGGAATAACACATATATAAATTTGTTTAAGAAAACAGTTTTGAAATTGGTAAAGCATTTTCTGCGATTACTACTGATTTTCATAAATATTATGTAGTAGTTAATGTTTATCTAACGTGCAAATAACAAATAGTACCGCAAAATTTTTTAAGATATCTCTAGACAAACCTATATAGAGACATTTGTAGTATTCCTCTCAGACTAGCCTAATACTTCCTTCCTGCCATGATGAGTTCAGCTAGTTATTTCATTGTTTTTCTTCATTGTTGTGCTTTTCTAATATCAGAGCTGTATATCATAAAACTTCATTCTCAAAAGCCCACTGAATTCTCTCAACTATGGGCTAGTCAAATTCAAGAAGGTGGGTCTTTCCAGGGTGATTACATTTAGTGTTAAACCAATAATTTTTTTTTTTTTAAATATTATTTTAAATAACTACATATTTTCTTCTGAATGTTTCTTCAGAGTTTACGTTCCATATAAATCCTTTGTGTTTTAATGAAAGATCTTGAAACATTGGAGGTTCTTTCAATTCATATTAATTTCTGTGTAATGTTTGCATGAACACAACTAGGGAATTAAATAATAGATTATGTATATTCTGATTAAAAATAAAAATAAAAATCACTGTTTTACCAGTTAAACTTCTACACTAGGGATTAACATCCCAAAGGCAACTGGGTCTATAAACAAAGTGTTAAGCAGTATGCTGGGGTAAAGGAAAATGGGGCAAGGGTGTTCAAAAGCAGGGGGAATTGGCATGGAATTTAGCATGGACAAAACTAATTACACATTGAGCTTTTTGCAAGTATAGGATTCTATTTTTTTTTCCCAACGTGATCAAAGTAAAAATTGAGATATATGTGGAAAAGTGAGGGAAACATTTAAGTAGACACTTCAAAGAAAATGAATAGGATTTTTATGAGAAGATGATAGGGATCTAGAGCTGCAGATGCATGGTAAACAGGTGGAACATAGCATATGAGATGGAAAGATAAGGGAGAGCTAGTCATGTTGAGTTAGGCATGAGAGAGAAGTTAGGAGAAACTGTTTTTTAGAAGATATAGAAATGAGTTTGATAGTAAAAAGAAGAAACAATCATGTAAGCGAAAAGACTGGGGGTGGGGAGGATGGATTAAGAAGGATGTTAAAACGGGCAAAGAAGACAGAAAATCGGTAGAAAATATGTGAAAAACAGGCATCGACCACAGATGAGGGTGAGGGGAACAGAAGATAAAAATAAACAACAAGCCAGTTACTAGGATGTTTTTCAGTTTAAATTATGCATAAACTTTAAGCTAAAATGAATTTTACATGCTGCATGGAATGTGCTGATGCACACAGAGCCTTATCCAAAGACCACTAAAATCAATGGTAAAAACCTCCTGTGGTTATTTATAGGCTTAAATCACGCTTAGAACTTGGCAGATCCAAAACAAGAGCTGAAATTTGATCTATGAAAAACACACATATTTTGGGAGGACTTTGATCGTGCCTCTGCTTAAGCAAACTCTTTACAAAAGCTTTGAGTATTATTGAATTGAGGTCCCGTGGGTGGGTCTGCGGGCATACAATAATTGCCAAACTTAGACCCCCTCACTCACAAAGGTCGACAGTTATAATCACAACACTGCTTTTGTGGCTGACACATTTGTGGGTATCACAAAACCCCTTGCAGATTTCAGACCAGCATTATGCTGTTGAATGAAAGCCCGAGTATATTCTCCATCACAATTGTAGCAATTCAATATCAAACTGGCACATTATGCTTAAAATTCTGTGCCCATTCCCATCATCAGTCTGGGTTTTTTTTGAGTGTTTTCTAATTCAGCTATTTTAAATCACACTAGGATGAAACTTCACTTACAATTTCTTATTCCAGCTGTATTTGGTTCTCACAAAATTGTATTTAAATTGTTTCATTCTCTTTTCAGGTTAACATCTGAAAGAAATAAATGTTTTAGAAAATACTGTTGCCGGCTTCTCACTAAACAGCACTTACTTAAAAATGGAACCTGCGGTCATTACATCGCCAACACAGACAAAGGTACCGATTCAATATTGCTTTGAAATTTGCCAATGTATTTATGCTATCGTTGCAACAATAGCATCACAGCATGGCAGGTCTCCCACTCTGCCCAAATTGAAGAAAAGCCTTTACATTCAGTGCAGTAACTGATTTTAATGCAGCTCTTTACTTAAATTCCTTGGTCTGCGGTATTTTAGATGTCATCCTTGACTTTACAGTTTCCAAAATGTCCACAGGTTTATAAGCTTCTTAATTCTCTAAATATGCCCTACCCCAACAGCAACTTCCATTCACTGTTCTGCATAATAAATGTGTGCTTGCACAAGAGAAAAATACTCCCATGTGCCTGCCTGATAAATATCAGTTTAACACAAAAATGTTAACAATCAAAGAAGTTGGGATGGGTGGAGATTTTAATCTGGAAATTAGCAGGAGCTTCATTCAGAAATTCAGTGAGATTCTATCTACCAGGCTACCAGGCTTCCCAACTTTTATCAATTTTCCATAAAGCTGCAGGGCAACTTAAGTTGATATGTAAGAGAATATATTTAATATAATTCTTATTTCTGAACTTGGAATATTAATTGACAGAACAAATCACATGCCATCATAAAAAAAATACTTTTTTTTATTCTACAGATGTATATAGAGACATAGGCACATACAATCAGATCTCTATATATGTATGTAGTGACATAATACTTCTCCATATAGTCCAAAATGCACAAGAAAGCTCCTATCCAATGTAATATCAGACAGAGGGCAAGGCAGGTTATTTTACTCCCTGTGCAGTCAAATGCTGTTCTCATAGGCTGAAATAAATCCCTTCCACTAATACTTACAAAGTGTCTTCAATTTTCATAGCACTAAATCATAGTTTCAACCATGCAAACCATAACTATTTAAGCCTCCATGAGAGAAGTCAGTGAAGACTCATCACCATTTTACAAATGAGCAGGCAGAGGTATAGCTAGTTGCCCCAGAATAAATGCATCGTTACTAAAATAAGACTTAGAAGATCACACTTGGTTAGGTAGTCCACAGAAATGCAGAGATTAAAGCTCAGCTTTATCAAGAACCAGCCTAGAAAATATAGGACAGCAGGTTGGATCTGCCCTAACTTAAACTCATTCAACTTCAATGAGATTGTATATCTGTAAATCAAGCTAAAACCAGATCAGAGAGTTACATCATAAAAACAAAGAATTACAAAAGACAAAAAGGAGACAGAGTTCTGGACTTTTCACATGTAAGAGAAGTATATAATCTATAGTGGAGAACATAAGGTTTGGAGAACTTGAAATACAGGAAACGGTAATTTGAGGTAGATTTTAGTGTTTCAGTGTATGCTTTTTTAGTTTTGTAAATCAGGTTTGCATCAACCACCTAAGTGTAGTTCCAATTTTGTTATGAATCCTGTTTCAATCAGTGTGGAAGATGGATATCATCACAGAACAAGAAATATTTTTTACTAAAAGACACTAATTTTTTTTCCATGTTATTGTTAAATTTACATTTCTGCTGCATTTCTTTTGTTGTAGCGTATTTGGACTGACTCCAACATAATATATTTCAGGCCACAGAACAAATCTAAACCCAGGAAAAATATAAGATAAGTATCCCCGATATTTTTAATAGGTGGTACTACAATTTGTTAGCTGTAATGCACGCTAAACACTAGTAACTATGCCAAAAAATCTGACAACAGAGAAATCTGTGTTATATATTTTGAAATCATAGAATCATAGAATGGTTAGAGTTGGAAGGGACCTCAGAGATCATTGAGTTCCAACCCCTCTGCCATGGGCAGGGACATCTCCCACTAGAGCAGGTTGCTCAAAGCCCCATCCAGCCTGGCCTTAAATACTTCCAGGGATGGGGCATCCACAACTTCACTGGACAACCTGTTCCAGTGCCTTACCACCCTCACAGGAAAGAATTTTTTCCTCATATCCAATCTAAATCTCCCCTCTTCCAGTTTAAAACCATTACCCCTTGTCCTATCACTACTCTTCCTGACAAAGAGTCTCTCTCCAGCTCTCCTGTAGGCTCCCTTCAGATACTGGAAGG
>VZRU01018537.1:376215-402622 GCA_013398155.1 Pedionomus torquatus
CACTCTCCATGTCTCCGACAAAGATGTTAAATAGCACTGGCCCCAGTACTGACCCTTCTGGGACACCACTCATCAGCAGATTCCACTTGGACACTGAGCCATTGACCACAAACCTTTGAATGCGGCCATCCATCCAGTTCCTTATCCATCGTGTGGTCCGTCCATCAAACCCTTTACTTTCCAATTTGGAGACTAGGATGTCATGTGGGACAGTGTTGAATGCTTGGCATAAGTCCAGGAAGATGACATCAATTGCCCTGCCTTTGTCCACCAAGTTTGTGGCAGTATCATAGAAGGCCATCAAATTTGTCAGGCAGGATTTGCCCTTGGTGAAGCCATGTTGGCTGTCTCCAATCACCTCCTTATTTTCCATGTGCCTTAGCAGAGATTCCAGGAGGATCTGCTCCATGATCTTGCCAGGCACAGAGGTGAGACTGACTAGCCTGTAGTCTCCTGGGTCTGCTTTTTCCGCTTTTTTGAATATCGGGGTTATGTTCCCCTTTTTCCAATTGGCAGGAATTTCACCAGATTGAGTGGTTTTACCAAAATGAGTGGTTCGTATTGCAGAGGCAAAGACCTTTTCCCTGCCTCTCCTCATGTATGAAAATTTAAGAAAATTAGGTAAGTCTCATAAGAAAATTAGCAATAAAACTGGTGGGTACCAAATAGTTTCACAGCATGACAAGAACTCTGAACGGTCAGTTTCCTATTATTTGCCTTTATATATCCATGAAATTAAAAAAAAAAAAGAAAAAATCTCAGATATTTTTCCTACTACTGATCAATAGAACTGAGAACAGAAGAGGAAAAAAATAAGCATCAGTACATGAATCTATCTAATAAAAATATGACCCTTAGCTTGTCAAGTGTTTACTTATTTGTCAAGTGTTTACTTCTACTTTCCGGCTGATACCAAGTTATCGATTTATAAAACACAGAATTCCAGATTACCTGATTTTTTATTTTTTTTTTATCTGACTCAGTATTAACAACAAATCATTGGAGCCATTACAAAGTAATGAGATGAGAGAAAAATATTAGTAATTAGAAAATGTTTCTAGATAAGTACATTTTGTTTGAGAATAAGACCTCAAAGAAATTAAAAGCATTACTTATGCTTTCCTCTTTCATAGACAATGAAACTCTACTGATAAAAGAGACAGACTGCAATTATGAATAGCACCTGCCATGTTCTTAGCCAGAATCAACCCTTGTTCCTGTACATTCCACTAATGTAAGTTACAGAGGTAAGGACCCACCTGTTTTCAGAGTTCTAGAAAATCACATTTGGATCCTACTTCTCCGCAAGTATGCTGTGGTTCTTTGTACATCACCAAAGAGATATAACTTCACATACCTGGTCAATAGAAATTACTTGGTTTGTTCTTGGAGTTTCCAGAACAGAACAAGTTATGCACCCTTGAGGGCACAATTACAAACGTGTTTCATGAAAGTTGACCATATTTTCAAAGGAAAATGGCTTACAAGGTCACAGATGCAATTTTTGGATGCCAATTTACTTGCAGGTGTAAATTAATTATGCTATAGCACTCCATTTTATAAACCTACCTACCTGCCTTGCCGTATTAAAAATAGCGGGTATTATGGGCCTAAATGTGTTCAGAGTGGGTGTAGAGAAAGGACCCTATAAACTAGCAGTCAAAAAAAAAATATCTTTATTAACTATTTTACAAAATGAGCACTGAGTAATTCTTAACCACGACAATGTATACATATACCTACTGAAGATTTTTATTTCGTTATTGTCACACTTAAAATAATGACATTTTATTTCATAATTCTCACCAAATAGGTCATGCTAAGTACAGCTTTAGACTTTTCTCCTTTAATGCACTGCACATTGAAAATTGAATGGAATTTGAGCAGAGGCATCCATCTTTGAAGATCTGAAATCTGCTCTGATACAGTTAACATAAACAGGTAAGATTTCCTGTGGGTACCAGTTTTGATACAATAAATCCAGAAGTTGTAAACTAAAACTAGTAAGCTGGGGTGGAGTAAAAGTTGTAGAAAAATTTCTCAGAAGACACAACTAAGTAAAATATGATTTAAAAAAAAAAAGGATAAAACATCCTTTTGTAGTCTCAAACAGGACTCAAAGTGCTCTACATTCCTCCTTGCCTTCCAGTTGTCCTTGTCCCCTGCTCCCCTGCAGGAGCCTCACCACTAACTACATTCTAGGTGCCTGGAAAGAGCTATTCACCTCTTGTAAAATGCCACTGTCCATTACCCTCCCACACCTGCAGCTCATACCAAAGAACAACAAGGTGGCATAAACAGACTACTCATATTCCAGAGCAAAAATGTGAAAAGATGGAATTCAGATAGATGCTACCTACCTCCAACTTCTTCCATTGCTTGTACTTATGAGCAGCTGCTTCTCCCTTTCTCCTCAACCACTCAGCCCCCCCCCATCCTTCCTCCTTTCTAGCAATCCAAATTACTTCTCCCTTGCTACTTCTCTCTTAATCCTCCTTCAATTCTTCCGAATGTCTTCAGAGGTAAACACACCACTTGCTTTCCTTGTTAAAACACAGTGCCTTCTGAGTCTTACCATGTGCTTAGATTACATTTTCCCTTACCATACTGAAACCTGAGCCTCAGGCAGATGCTTGTTATCCCTTTTCCCTTTCAGGATTCCTGTCAGTATTTGGATGCAGTTTGAGGCTGGCTGGTGGGGAGATACAAAAGGATGAGGTTCAACAGCTGCTGCACATCCCTTCAAGTCACCCACATCATGTGAAAACCAGCAGGCTGCAATGCTCCTTGGCTATCCTGACTGCCCATCTGTTTTCAGGCTAGGCTCACACCTACTGAGACTACTTATTCTTTTTTAGAAAGCTGTTTTCAATGTTGATTCCCCCTGAAGGTAGTAGGTTGCAGTTGGGAATTGGGTATGCCTCCGTACATGAGAGCAGCTGGGGCAGGCTCAGATTTTTGGCCATGGTAAATCAGCTACTGCTGCTGGTTCCAAGCCATGCAGGTCTCAGTGCATGTTCTACCCTGCTCTCTAGGTGTAATTACACAGGCATACTTTCTGTCATTCACAGGAAAATAAATAACTAAATAAATAATTCTGGAGGAGGGGATTTTATTACTTTGCTTATCATGAACTTCCTGCCTATTTAATCAGAACCCTGGAACACAAATCTACCAGCCCTCTCATGGGAGTTCCAAATTTCAGCACAAATGAAGGAGATGATGACTTTTTAATTATTGAAATAAAAACACCTGAACTCTTTGATTTATGTTATAATGCAAATTATAATAGGAATGCCTAGACTAGAGTTTTACCCTGGTTTCATGTGAAGAAGGAAAACCGCAGTATATTGTCTCAAAGGCAGCCATAGCAGCATGCTGCAGCATCTTCTAACTTTTTACCTTTGAGGGCCAGGGAATGTAAACTCACTTTTCTAACTCATTTGGGGGAAAAAAGGGAAAAAAAAAACCAAAAAAAACCAAAACACAACAACCAGATTGACTTAAAACCAGATGAGATAAAATGTTCATCTTCCCATCAGAAAATATGAGTGTTGTTAAGTGCTGCTGTAGTGCTATACTCATGATAATGAGATTCATGCAATTTCCTTTCACTGTTACAGCTTTTCATTTTGATGTGATACCATACCCCACTCAGCCCTGTCAATGGCAGAGGCTGTAGCAGTTTATGTACAAGTAGCAGCCTCATTTAGATGAATAAAAGTTGTTTATGTTGTTTTCCTTTTCCAGGGGCATATAGAATAAATAATTAACCCAGTGACCCCTACTCTGCTTGTTTAATGTTTATGCAATTACTCAAAGTTTGTATCTGATGATTCCATAGCCATGAAAGCTATGGCCAAGGAGAATTACATTAAACACACATAGCAAAATCTATGTGACATGGGTTTTAGTGCAGCGAGGCAACACAGGGAGCACCCTGCACTTTCTTCCTTCTCATCTGCACTACTTTCATTCTTTCAAGTCTGTAAGACTAGTTATTTTTATGAGCTGTGGTACTTCACGACATGAATGTGGTATCTGTAAAATGAACACAAAAAGACAAAAATAGGCAAAAAAAGCAGCCACTGACCCATGAGTTTCACCTGTTTAGCATTTTTAACTCTTCCTTTTTAAATTCTTCGAACCGTTGCAAAACCTTCCAAATATGAGTTTTTATGCTTACAGTGCTTCATCAAAACAGGTGGGGTTTTTTGGGGGGTTTGGTTTGTCGGGTTTTTTTACCTTATTTATTTCCCATGGAGGAGGTCATACAAATATGCACATGTGCATGGTATCATGGAAGTAAGCTGGTACCTCTTATCCTCATAGTACCACCTGGCTGCCTAATCCAAAAGCAGTACAGCCATTTTAGCACAGACCTATACAGACCAATAAAAGGCTGCAGTTATCCTTATCAGATTAATCTCAGTACTGGGCTGACACTTTTATCCTGTTTGCAGGTTGCTATAAGTCTGTTGACTGGGACCTGAATATAGGTCTATGCATCATAGCTTTGCACAATTTAGGATATCCCGAGACTGTCAGATGGAGTTACACATTTCTAAAAGAGTTACAGAAACTTTGAAACAGCTTGTTATAGTGTTCCTGGATTGTTAAACAGAATCATTTAGGATTTATAATGAAATTTAATTTCATTTATTCAGATTACTGGTCAAGATATTTCTTGGAGTTGACATAAACTGTATTACTGTGTTTCCAAGCAGAATGCTCTGACAAAACAATGTCTACGACTTATTAAAAAATTCAATATGCTCTGGTATTTCCAGATAAATTAGGTAGTAATTATTTTTCCTTAAGAACACGTTAAAGTTCGGAAAGCATCAGCTTATTATTGATTGTGATCATTAATGGCTCCATTTTGTTTAGCTCTTACTCCCTCTTGAACTAGAGAAATTTGGTTTTACCCTCATTTTTTCTACATATTCACAGGCAGATTCTTTATTCGTATGCCAGTGCCACTACCATGGATGTAATGCAGCACTATATATTTTAGCATTAAAACTCCGTGTAGCTGAACACCCCAATTGCTTAAGCAACCTTGTTTCTTAGGGGAAGGAAGCGATCAGATTTTTCAAAATTATTCTAAACCAGAGAAACTGCTGTGTTGATTGGCACCACTGTCAGGTTGGACTGAATTATTTTTCATTTCTATAAATTAGAGCACTGAATGTACTCAGTGTACTCATCTAATTTATCTTCTTGCATAACATTGGTCATATGACTTTTCTGATCTGGTTCCATTTGAATCAGACTACCTCATTTAGAAATAGCATCTGAACTTGATTTTAAAATTACTAGTGATGGCCAATCAACAAAAACACTTAGCTTTCCAGTTAAATGACCTCATTTTAATTTTATTTTGCTTTTAGGAACATCTAATATCTGATTTCAATATACCTATGATCTGCTTCCAGCCTTCAATCTTATATTTCTGTCTGCTGGACTGAAGAACACATTACCAAAGCTTTCCCTCCCATGTAATAAGTAGAGACATACTCCAATCAAGCTACCATTTAAATTCCCTATTTACAAACAGAACAGACCAAATTATAGATTTTACCTCCAAAGGGAGAAAAGAGAGGAAAAGAGCTCTAATCTAGTTAGGTTTTGTAATTTTTCATTCACCTCTTCCTATTTTACTAACAAACCTCAAAACCTATTAATGACAGAGCTGAACAGACTTCCAACTCAAACCATTCTATGATTCTATTGAAAAAAACACAATAGAATTCTTCCTTATATATAGTCTAAATCTTCCCTCTTTCAATCTAAAGCCATTACCCCATGTTCTCTTGCAACAGGCCCTGCTGAACAAGTTGTCCTCATCTTCCCTGCAGGTCAGTTTGGGGAGTGGAAGGGGCCCTATGGCCTCCCTGGAGCCTTCTCTTCTCCAGGCTGAAAAACCCCAAATCCAACATGTCCATGTCCTCCTTAAGTTGGGGGAAGCCATGGTGGTTACCTGCTGGGTGGCTACCACAGCCAAGCTCCTTCTGGAAAGGCAATGGCCAGACTGGAATGAGGCTCTGAGCTTGTAAAAGGCCCTCTGTGACCTGCCATGGCTCATCCTGCTCCCCCAGACCCCTTCCTACTGCTGGTGGCCATGCTTGCTCTGACAATTCACAGGCTTTGTCACAGTTCTCACAATAGCAGCAGATGGGTTTTCCTGCCTCCAAGGAAGGTCCCTTGCACTGGGTTGGACCTGGGTGAGCAACCTCCCAGTTCAGTCACACTGAGCTTATATTTCCCACCATCACTCTGAAAATGCCCAGGGTACACCTGTGCTACTGACAGGGTGTCAGGTTCATTAACTCATACTGAGATGATTATCTTAGACAGCTAGTAACTGGTGAAAGTACCAAAGTGCCAGGTAATTTAAAGTATTATTGGTAACAGAGACTTTGCTGTTACTTCTCCTACAAGAAGAGACTTCTCCTACTTCTCCTATAAGCATGTTTTTGATATGTCGAAGTACAGAATCTGCTTGTGCCCACCTTGTACTAATGGCAAACCTTGTTATTCAAAAACATTGCAAGGGTAGGATTTTATTTTCCTCTAATGGAATGACAAGAATTTTAAAACAACAAGGCAAAATAAACCAGAAAAACAGTGTTCCTGCAGTCCACTGCTGAGTCTGCTACTGTGTCCTACACTTCCTCTACTTGTGACTACACTTCAGTACCAAAAATATTTCCTGTTTGAAACCATGATGTTTTGCTAGGATTTGGTGGTCTGTTGATTCTTTACTGAAATCCCATGCACTAATAAGTAAAATTTCTACCTCCAGCTACATTCTGAATCTTCACAGCCCCCACCTACCCTGTGCCTTTCTGGCTTCCTTTACATGTGCTGTTTTCATGGAGAAAGACTAGAACATGCATCACGTAATGACGTGATATAAGTAGAGCATGACAACTTCTCCATAGAGACCTTCCAGTACCCAAAGGTAGCCTACAAGAGAGATGGGGAGGGACAGTTAATCAGGCAGTGGAGCAGTAGGACAAGGGATAATGTTTTTAAACTGGAAGAGGGAAAATTTAGATTTGATATTAGGAAAAAAGTCTTTACTGTGAGGGTGGTGAGACACTGGAACAGGCTGCCCAGAGACTTTGTGGATGCCCCATGCCTGAAGGTGTTCAAGGACAGGCCAGATGGAGCTTTGAGCAACCTGGTCTAGTGGGAGGTCAGCAGTGCCCATGGAAGGGCGATGGAACTCAGTGGTCTTTAAGGTCTCTTCCATTCTATGAATGACCACATTATATGATAGTGATTTTTCACATCCTATTTAGCTTGTGTCTTAGCAGCTATTTCTTATCACCTCTAAGGAAGAGCACAGCAGAAAAGGTAGAGGGAGAGAAAGAACTGCTGAAACCATTCTGTGGTCATACTTGTGTCCCAGTGTAACAAGTACAAGCCTCAAGGAGGTTAATGAAAGCTTAACAGTCACTTTAGCCCTTCTGCATCTCTAGTTAGGAACTGACAAACTCCCCTTAAGGTTTGTCTGATAACTTCAAAGGGAAAAAGAAAAGACTGAGATTTGGGAAAAACTTTAACAACCTCCATATTTTTAGATGAAACAACATTTCATATTTTGAGCAAAATTGGCTTTTGCACCTTAGATTTGCTGGTGTTCACGCCACTAGTACTGCTATAGTTCATTCTGTTTAAACAATGAGATGCCACATACAACCATGAGCTCAAAAGGTTTCCTCTGAAGTACAAGATTTAAAAAACAAAACAAAATAGAACACAAATCAAGTGCTGCTTACAGGTTTTTCATAATGCAAAAAAAACCCCAATTTTATGTAAATAGAGCATATTACTATCAATACTGTAACTTCAGAATCAGATACTGTTTCACCAAACAGGACTGAAAGAGTCATGAAAGCTAACATTTTAAACAAGCCTGATCACAGTCAGTGAAATAAAGACACATGTATTTATAATTACAAGTCCATAAGAATATTTTATGATCATTCATGCAAAATCATAAAACCATGCAGCATTCATTGCTTTGGATTTCTTGGGACGTGGGAGTATCTAGGAAGTAAATGTTCTTCCATAACATAGAAAATAGCTTATCAAGTAGTGATATGATTAATAGCTGAAAAGTGCAGTGTACCTTTGAAAGCTCAACTCTTGCCTGACTACTGATCAAGGTTATTTAGTCACCCCAATATCACCTCAGTTTTTCCTTTCTCTTCTGGAAACAACATCCCAGATGTATTATTTCTGAGATAAAGATGCCCACCTACAGCACTCAGTAGAGCCAGCTTGTGATGAGTTAAATTCAATGCAAAAGGTCCTGTGAGCATGGAACATTTCAAGATTGAATCCAGGTCTTGCCATATTACAGTTAGCCTTACTGAGCTTTTACAGTGTTATTTGACTTGAAATCTTTCTTTAGCAGATAGTGAGGACTTTGAATCTAATAGTGTGCGCTAATCTCTATTTAATAGAAATCTTAATGCATCATGCAAAAGAAAAAAGCATAGACTTAAAAGGTTGGAAAGGTTTTATAATTTTTTACCTGTGTAAATAAAGTTTAAGGATAAGATATGATAGTTCACACTGTACCAGTAATTAAAAAATGAAAAGAATTAAGTTGCTGCAGGAAGTTTGGATTTTAAGCAGCAAAATCGTTGCTTTTGCTCAAAGGTATTTAAGAGAAGTGAATGGAAATTAATCCATCATTTATAAATGAGAAGAAATGAAAGCATTCAAAAGAAAACTAATTTTAAAACTTTTAATGCTGATTTATATTTCAATTATATAATGCTTATTTACAATTATAATTATCTATGTGCTTCTCTAAGAAGAGTGACAGTGTAAAGGCAATGGGTTATATATATTCTTACATGAAAGCTAGAAACTAGGCATTTAAACAGAATTTCCTCTGTGATTGTGATGTGACTTTTTAAAATGCAGCACTAGTTTATCAACATACATATATCTCCATACTCAATAAGCTAGAATCACAGTAAAACTGCGTTTTTAGAGAAACAGAAGCTTTTTGCTTCCTTTTTTTTTTTTTTGTTTTGAAAAATTGCATGAATTCCCAGGGGTTTTTTTTCTTCTTTGATATTTCCATTCAGTGAAGTATTTACTGTTACATAAATACCAGATTTAACAAATTTTCTTCCCACTTTATTTCCTACTTCTTCCCACAGAGTTTGGCAGTGTCTTTTTCAGTCTACTTTTTTTCTTTTTTCCTTTAACTCCCCTTTTTGAGGAGGGGAGGTGTGGTGAAGATGTCTTTTTATTTTCAAGAAAAGATTCTTTATAAATACCGCTGTGACAAATCCATTACACAGCACAGAAGCGATCAGCGTGGTGCCAAACTCTGGCTGAGAACTGAAGGTCCAAACTAGCGCTGTTCCAAAAGATCAATGGGACACACTTCTAAACGGCGAGAGTTTTAACTGGCTCTATACACCACTAAAAGAAAATAAAAGATCAAATGGTAGGTTCTAAGACAGAAATAAATGTGTGTTTGTTTCTGCCCTTCTGGCCCACTCTTTAAATACAGCTTAGGAAAAAAATACATTAAGGGACAACAAAGAAAATACAAGCAGCTGAGATCTGCATTTTTCTGATAAGCTGTACTCTGATTCATAGCAAACTTTAAACGGCATAGGTAATTAACCTTATGGAAAAAAAAAATACCAGGGGACAGGGTAGATACTCTCCCACTTGAATGGTGTGAAACAAGACTGAATCTCTTTATTAAATTTATTTATTTATTTTCAAATTGTCAGTCCAGGGATAAGTTATGAGATGAATGGGGAAGTCTGAGGCTAATGCTATCTTAGGGAGAAAGGAAGTCTGTTCATAATGTTAAAACCTAAATGCTCTGGTTAGGATACGTATGTGTATTTTCTGTAACTAGTACAGTTCATTTAAAGAAATTATACTTATTCTGAAGAAACAAATAAAACTGTTTGGAATTAGGTATTGACCAGATATGCTGCTGAAACACTTTCAGATATCAATCTTATTCTTTTCAGATTGTTGGCAGACAATAATATATTGACTAGATGGTACTAGGCAAATTTCCTTTTTTTTTTTTCCCCTTGGCAATATGTTTCTCAGATATCCCCTGCTGATTTTAAAATGAGATATCTATTTAAATCTCCCATATATGTACTGGAAGAAAACTTTGATGTATTAAATATCTGAAAATTTTAACATCTGCTGTTTACTTGCATGCATCTTGCATTAAGGCAGAAAAAAAGTTTTACTTCAGAAGCATGGTTTTTGTGGTTTCACAGTCTTTTTAGTATAAAGAAGTTGTGAATTTTAAAGTACAGCCATGACTCTACTTACTGGATAGTATTTTGATTGCTTTTGTTTGTTTGGTTGTTTTTGTTTTTTGCTAGCCCAGGTTAGTCAGGTTTCTTTTTCACTTAGAAGTATTGAAGAAAAGTTTCTGTTTCAAAAACAGTACTGTTGTTTCATCATCAGTTTTAGGGAAGTAATATGCTCTGTGATTAAAAAGCTTTTGCAAAGAAGCTTCAGAAAGATGTTTCAGTGGCACAGCAAGAAGAGAATCTAGAACATCAGAAGAGTGTTGATGAAACAGATTCATAATTTAAAATGGTATGTATATGCTAATTCATAGTTTTAAAATCCTCAAGATTCTACATAAATAATTTCTTCTGTATCTTCTTTTATTATTCCTCTTTGTCCTAGTCACCCCTGGAAATGTCCCAAAAGACATTACAATAGTTACCATAAAGAAAAGGTTTGCATCTCTCCACCCCCTTCCTCAAAGTAGGAACTTTTCAGGGAAGAATTAGGATCCCAGAAGTACTCAGTACTTATCAGTCTTTTCAACAGAAGCGTGTACACATTCAAAGAAGCTAAGAGTAACCTCTAAGTACAGCTGGAACATTTCTCTTAAATAGGGTGAGTCATATTTGGATGGTTCTGAAATAGAGCTTTCTTTCTGTGCAGTCTTAAAATGTCTCTCATATTACCCAACAGAAAGCTTAATTTTGTGAGAAGCAAGAGAGAGTACATTTTCTTCTTAGGCTCTCACAGTGAAAAAGCTTTTCTCCTCTTTGGTGTCACATCATCACCAGCTTCAGCTAGAATCTTAAAAACACATAAATCAAAAAGCTGTCAGTTCTAAAAACATTTGTACGTAGTGGCAATACAATTTTCATGGCTGATAACATAATGAAACACTTCTGTGTGGAAGCTGCTAGAAACGCAATTTCTTTGACTCAAGTGACCAGCAGCAGAAGTTAAAGACCTAAGGAGCTTTTCAGGGATCTCCACTATCTTCTGCAGCTACCTCTGGTCTAGAAGATGAAGTAAACAGTATTTTTTCTATAAACAAGGACTATCCAGGCATGGTTGACTAGAAGATGAATGGCACTTGATTATGACCTTTACTGAAATAGTGCCCATCAAAAATAAATCAGATTAAAGTGTGGCTACTGCTGTAGAAATGTTTGGAAAGGGGTCTTGCTGCAAAGAGCTCATCGTGTACATAAAATGAAAAGTGAGACCTTGAACAGAGCTGGGCTGCCCCTTTCCATGGCCAATTATACCACACCAGCTAATACACTCTTCTGGAAGCCTTTCTGACAGAAAAGCCCTTTGCAAAATGTTTTCCCAGTTGCAGTGTCTGATTTGTACGGGACCTCACTGTCATCATCGGTGCAGCACTGCGTCAAGATTTCCTAACGGCTTCAGGGAAGGGTTCACTCTTGATCCAAGATAAACACTTCCCACCTCCAGTGGCAATGGGAGAGGGAAGAACGGAAGCCAAAATGCAACTTCCTCATCCTGTTTCAGTAGGGTGAACAAAACGGTTGCCAGGCAGATGTGGTGTGTCCCTCAGGAGCTGGCAGGCCTGTTCTCAAGGGTGCTTTCACAAACACAAAATGTTAGAGTATGCACAGAGGCATATCCATCTGGTTTGGAGATGTAAAAAAGGTAATCAGAAAAGTCTTAAGAGGGACCTTCTATATATCAATGACAATTATAATAAAGACCTGTCTCTGATCAAGTATTTTGATTGCCAGAAAAGAGGTTATTAATATGAAAACAAATGTACAGAAATTTGCTAAAGCTGCATCAGGCAGGAGTGGTAACAGGAAATAAAATACAAATCTGATGTACAGTATATGCAATAGAGATCTAAAAGATAAAAGGGAGGGAAAAAAATGAGAGTGATTTATTACCTAGTCAACTAAATTTAAATTTGCATTACTGTTAAATGCTTTTATGACTGTTCACGGGCACTGAAAACTGTAATGAATGTCCCCAGATACAAAGAGCTAGAATTAATTCATATATAAACTATTCAGATGTTCTTACTGGAACTGACAAAAATTGGTGAACTAAAGAAAAAGCACTTTGTGAGGTCAGTCAGAAATAACACAGATGAATCAGCAGCGTGAGAGCTGTCTCAAGTAAAAAAGAACCAAAAGAACAGAAAGAATCCAAAACCAAGGAAATAAGTGATCCAATAAAAAGTAGTGTATTTAGAGAGAAATTCAGGAGCTGTTGTACCTCAAACCCTTTTTTCTTGATTTTTAGAAACAATAGAGGAATATGCCATGCAAATTAAATTTCCTAAATAGCAGAATACAATACTATGATAGGTGAATATGAACTAATTGGTACTATTATTTATTTAGATTACAATCTCAGACTGATAACTTTCAGACCCGTGTGAAAGAAAATGGCAAGTTTTCTTGCCAATTCAAGCTGAGAAAACTGCAAGAGCAACTCCATCTGTGATTACCTGATGTAGTAGCTGGCTACCCTCTGCCAGTGAACAACTACTTTGTGCCTCAACATATTATCCCCAACAACCTTATCCAGGCAAGCTTCATGGAATTAGGTTCTCTGTCTCTCAGCACACTGCTGTGACAAGCTTCTGCTGTCTGTCACATTTGGAGGCCTGATGATTACATTGGAATTACAGAATAGCATAGCAGTAATAAAAAACAGAGAGAGCTGGTAAACCTCATACATTAGAACCTGTCTTCAACAAGTTGGTTGTTTTTATATTAAAACAAACCAACCAAACCCAACTGACACACATCTTAACAGACACAGCATGTGCGAACAAAAACCTGAGTACCTTTAAATTAGTTCAGAAGACATGCTTATGTACCCATAGATACATCCACAGTTCTAGGTTGTCTAACCAATTCAAAGCTCAGGTTTCCTTTTTAGACATGCCAACATTAATAATCATAGTTGCTTCATTAAAGACTTCAGTAATTAATTCTGTTTATATGTAATAAAAGTGTCCTCACTGGTATTTGCATCTAGAACTCTGCTTCTTCACAGCTTTATTGGAATTAAAGGGGAGAACTTGTTACTTCTATGAACATAATATTAACCTAACATGCAAAATGAAAGTCCAAATAAACAACTGGAAAACATCAAGTTCCCCTGGATGTTACAGGCTACCAAAGAAATGTCTTTCAAGTCACTGTTAAAAATTTCAGCTAGTATAAATAAGCTGCTCAGACAGCAACAACACACAATCACAAAAACCCAGATGATGTTTGTGACATTCAGACTTCAGGCTGGGCAGCAATACTGAAACCAGTGCTGATGTAAATGCCCGAAGACCATGTTGACACTCCCAATGCTTGTCATTCTGAGGCTGCTTGATGCCTGATAACTGCTAATCGCCAAATACACTTATTCTCATCCCAGGGAATTTCTGACTTTTGTGAAGGTTGCTTCTTTCCTGACCTTTTGCAGATGGCTAAGAAGAGCTGCTGATGTTTTATGCAGTGTGGCTGGGGGAAAGCCAGGCAGTGGTCAGACCCACAGCTCTGCAGAACCTGGGCTTTTGCATCCCACTTTTTTAGTCACAATCCTCATTTTGATGAAAAGAAGCTTGTTAAAGCTGCTATCAGCAAAGAAGATTATGTGAACAGGAATAATGCAACTCCTCAGATAATTTGTCTCTTTTGTGAGCTTCCTTGCTCTTCAAAAGGCCCCCACCCAGACACTTTCTGTATCTGAAGTTAACCAATCCTCCTAAATAAAGAGTCACACAGAAAAATCCCAAATCTTGACAGAAAACAATCTATGAGAATGTCAACAACAGGCTACTGTTAACATAACTGTCACTTTTTCAAGGATACTAATTCAAGTCCCTGTTCAATCTGGAAAAAACCCAAAAACTTGTGTGTCTCACATCATGCAATTAACCCATTTTTCCAAACACTTTTCACGAAAAAGATAAGCTGTACTAAACAAGGAACAAGAGAGGAACATAGTGGCGTTCCGTTTTAAGCACTGTTGGAGAATTAATACATTAAAGGTATTACTGATATTTCAAATGAAGACAGTCACGTTCACCTAGATTTTTTTTTTTTTTGTTCAAAACAGTATTTAACCTTTAGAGCTTGTTTTGCTAGCAATTAAGCAGAAATGATTCTGATAAAATATACTCGTTCAGAAACATTGTTACATTCAAAGAGTAAACACGTTCATTGAACAACATGAATTCCCATCTATTTATAGTTATTATTTGACAATGAGTCAGACTGATATATTTTGGTTTTGGTATGGTTTTGGTTTTTTTTAAACCAAAGAAAGCTTTATCATAATTCTAAGTCTACATTCCCTTCCTAATAAAAAAAATGTATAATCGATGCAACCTTGCAAAGAAATGAAGAACTTAGTTCAGGAAGAATACTGAGACCCTTATGAGACTCTCAGAAGTTTGTAAGCATTTAGCTACTGTGGCCAAGCACAGGAGTACCCATGGAATGTGTGAAGCCTCAGCCATCCTACAGAAACCACCTACTGAAAAGTAAAGTGTTTCAGCAAAACCGACTAGCAGCAGTTAGTATTACGAGAATGGCAGCCATTTAGGAAATGAATAGTCATGGCCAAGATGATGCGATTAGCCTAAATTAAACTGTGTTTCTCACATACCTTTTATATGATTTTTTTTAATAGTTTGTCTCTATGAATGTATGATCACTCTAAAACTGTGGGAAAATATACATTGCATGTACATGCGTAAAGGGTGAAAGCCCTGTAATGCAGAGGAATGGGAATATGGGGAAGAGGAAAGACACCATCAGCCACTATTGGCAAGTGTTGACTTCTTTGTAACACAAAACCGTGGGCCCAGTGGGAAGACTGTGAGTGTTAGTATCTAAAGCAACTGATGAGGTAAACACAAAATAGATCAGTGTCAGCATTCACTGGTAGTGAATTCACCTGAGTTTTGTGAACATACAGCACAGGTTTGATGCATTTTTTGTTTCCAGACACACCAACCTGACCTTGTAATGCCATGTCAAACGAAACATGCCCAAGGGCACCAGGCTTCACTTGGGCTCTGACCTGGCCACTTCTGCCACACAAGTGCACTCACGCACACACACAAATAGTGACCAGAGGGTAAAGAAGCTGCAGGGAGGCCTAGGGAGCTGTTTAAGTATCCTGCTTAAGTAAGTATCTCCTGAAACCTTAGAAAGTTGACATTCTTAAATTCTCCCCTGTTCCTCTGCTTGGTCAAAATTTTGCATGGCTTTGTGATTTTATAGCACAGCTATTGAGTGCCACTCAGTTTTGGGTCTCTAATTTATACTACTGTCTTGTCAAGACAGAAGAAAAAATGCTTCTTTATACACAGCTCCTCACAGACCACAGACAAATTGAAGATAACTAGGAAACCTTTGCATTGTTGAAAATTAAGAAGATAACAGCATTAATAAAGCATATTTTAAAACCCAAATGAGTACCTACCACTCTCTCTAATACAGAGAAATATAGAAAAGTTCTGGTTTGTAGTTGAAGTTTTCCAGGTTAAAAACAACAAGAACAACTTTCAACTAAACATTTGACTTCTATGTGTTCTTAATCAATACATCTTATTAATGAAAGTTGTATTACTTCTGAGAAAATTGTCTTCAATGAATTATAAGGATCCTATGAGCCAATTGGAAGCAGTCCCCCTCTCTCTGAATAGTTCTCTTTTACATACATTAAATTTTCCACTCTGTAGGGGTATGGAAGTGCAGTGCTCTGTCTCAGTGAAGGTATACTTCTACCTTTCCCCCCTCCACCTTTCTTCTTTCTAAATAATAAGTGACATGTCTCTCTCTGTCTTCCACATACACCTACGTAATTTACTCATAAAAATTCCAGGCATAATGTGGTAAATGTACAGCTCACTACAGCTTTCAAAATTTCATCTATTCGCAGCCATATTATCTAGATGCATCTTCCATCTCTCCCAGATACACTAGACATATTTGGTTGTTATATTAGCAGCCTCCAGAGACATGACAGAGACTGTAAGAACAGTGCAGACTGAGTTGTCTAAAGGGCATATTCAAATTTTTAACAAACATTTATCAAAAAAGAACAAACCCATGTTATTAGAGAAATTCTTCCCTTCCTCTAGTCTAATCGTGATATTTTTAACCAGTTCTATTTAGCTCTATGAAGCAATGACTACAGCATCAAAGCTTGTTTCTGGCTTTCCTCTCTTCCTCTTGAAATTTCACTACTTCTATTTTTATTTTTTTTAAACAGCATTAATAATAAGAACATTTCTGTGAAAAAGAAATAATCTCTCTATTGCTTTTTATTTCTGTGTTATAATTTGTTTTATGAAATGTTGCATTTCCTAGCACCACACTGACAAAATTAAGTTATCACTATTGGAAAACAAGGACATAAGGAACTTACTGAACTGTGATAAACTAGTTTTTCAGTATTTGTGAAATTCAAGGATATGCATTCATACCAAAGGAAAAATAATCCTTTCTGTCCACAAGATTTTCCGAGTCTTCACTGATGAAATGAAAACAGCTGTTTATTTATTAAGTTCTATATTGTTATTTAGCACTAGATTTATTCTGTGCTATACAAACATATTTGACTCTTATTAACTACTCTTCTGTTAACAGCAAAAATGGATTGAGTTGGAAAAGTTATTTCTTTAAATTATTTCAAACTTTTTCAGTTTTTCTCATTACCTGTTCTCCTGCCCACATCAAAGATGAGTATTCCCCAAGGAAACTGAGGATGTGAAGGAGAGATATACTATAAAATAAAGTGAGCTAAAGTATAATTAAATGCAAAAGATTGTTTAAGCCAAGCAGGTATCTTCCTGAAACAGAAATCCCAGTAAGCCCATTATGGAGCAAAACAATCAACAGGATGAAAATTCACACATTTTTTTAAAGGCTACAAAGAAAACAGGAAAATCTAAAATAATATTTAGACATCCTTGTCTATCAGTCCAATGGATGCAAAGGCACTGCACAGAAATTGAGGCATTGTGGGAGATTTCCTGCTCTGGGGAATTCACTAACAAACCATGCCTTCTTCCTGTATAAAGCAGCTTTGAGAAAATTTGCATTAATTGATATTTGACTCATTATTTACTAAACAGAATGCTAGTGAGAAATAAACACCTATTCTATTTCTTCTCATGAATGTTTCCAGAGATAAAGTGTCCAAAAAGAAGATGATGGAACAAACTAATAAAATAGTATAATATTTTTAGGACAAGGTAAAATTTAAATGGAAGTTCTAAAGCTACTGAAGTATTATCATAGTGCTAAGTTTTCACAAAATACCCTTCTTCATTATTTGGTCTGCTAATTTCAGAAACTGTAGTTTATAAAATCAGTTATTGTCGATATAAAGAAGGTAATTTGATTTCCTCCTTGCAGATTGTGAGGCCAATTTGATCTGACATACAGGGAGTCTCAGTTTTGGTGTTTTAATAAGTAAATTTATATGAACTATTGTTGCTGTTGTTTGTATTGCCGTTTTTTTGAAAATATGTTTTTATTCCTCCTTTCTGTGAGCTATTTCAGGAGAGACTTACAGGAACAAAAGCACATCAGACTTAGTGATCAATGTAATTATACAGTATTGGATTCCACCATTCTATTTAAATACTTGTCCATAAAAATGAAAAACTCATTCTAATTCCCTTAATCTAGAAGTATAGCTATAAGAACATACAACCTCTTTCTAATGGAAATTAGAATTACAATTAGACCTAATAAAAAACAACAAAGCAACAACAGAAAAAAACAAAACAAAAACAAACAAAAAAACCCAACAAAACACAAAACCAAATATGCACTAGTAGAACATTTTTTTCTGTGAAAGATGATACACAACAAAATAAAAAAAAAATAAAACTTCAAAAGAACACACATCAGTTCTGTTGACATTTTTAACACAAAATTGAGAAGACTAGCTAGCCTGCCTGCCAGCACAGGCTTTTACTGCCAAAGCTTGCCCTGGCCTATGCCCCTGAAGGTTTCCCCACTTCTGCACGAAGACAAACTTGCTGGAAATCAACTTCAACTCTGAAGGATGCCCCCCCTAGAACTTCATTTGGTAACTAGATAGTCTGTAGTTGCACTCAATCAGATACACAAAGGAATGCAAATATTTTATATATGCATGCATATAAACATGTACTTTTCTAGTCTCTCATAATAAATTTTAGTTTCAAGAGTTAAAAGAAATACCACATTTGGGGATAGCTGGTTTTTAAATAGAAATTAGGGAAACTTTTCTAAAATAACCCGCTGATAGATTATGTATTATATTACAATGCAATTATGTACTATACTAGCGAAGAGAAAGAAATCAAGGTGTCTCTTCAAATTCCAGTTTGAAGTTGATTTTCCTAAACTGAGGTAATTCTCACTCTCTCTGTTCCATAGGAGCATATTACCCTCTGAACTGTTGCTTAAAAAAATGAAATATTGGTGCCAAAGGTCCTTCCCCTCTTTGTAGTCTTGGTGTTAGATTTAGTGTAATCAGTTCACATCAGACCAAATGAAAAATAAAACAGAACCAAAGAAAGCCACACTTTAAGAAAGTGCAAAACTTAATAATCACTCAGGTGCTTACCTGGTTAGTACTTCAAGAATTCAACAGCTATACACCCATCTAAGAAAAGCAACATTAGACACACGGGTACTACAAATAACCTAGAGCCCAAATACAGATCTACTGAGTGATAGTAAGGCCTAAATGTTTGTTGTAAACACCTGTGGTGGTGCATGAATGGTATAAACAAAAACTATGTCAAGCAGTCACCAAAAGACTAGATTTACCCCTTGCTGATGCAGAGTTGTGTGCTTCCCAGGTAAGTGATATGGTGCCTAATCTATCAAAGAAATATCTTCACAGCACTACTTGTGATAGTGACCAGACTGCTTAGCAAAAGAGGAAAGGAGTCTGGGAGTAAAAGCCTGAACTTCTCTGGACGCAGGAGCCTTCAAAGGGAACACTGACTATAAAAGCTAACACATTCTACCATAAGGCAAAATGGAAAGAAGTGAGAAGCTCTAAAATCTGTCTGAGGATTCACTCTTAGGGGTGCCTTTGAAAGCTATCATTGACAGAAGCTTTTGAAAGAGACTTCTTTAATGAATATCTTAGAAGGAGCTGTTTTTAAAATAGGATTCATAACAGGCTACATTGCCCGTGATGGTAATATCGCTAATATGTAAGTAGCCAAAATAGTTCCAGAATCACCACCTAAATCTGTTTTATCATATCTTGAGAAAAAAATTATAACAACATTAAGCTAAAATACAACCTACCCCACCCAAAAAAGCCCCTACAAAACTATGGAAACCAAGTGTTATATTTTACTACTTTTTACATATTTGTCCTCTACTTTACCAAAAGCAAAAAAATTCAAGACCAGAGAAAAAAATAATCAAGTACTGCTCCTTTTCTCACCCCCAAAAGGTCTTAGTAGCACAGAAGAAAATCTTTCTCTTTTGCTTTAGAGCACCTGGCTTCTACTTGCTAGCTAAAGGTAATTAGCCTTTAATTATCACCAGTTACATTTTCACCTGCAAATCACTGGAAAGTCAGACTTGCCCAATTAGCATATTCATCTCCCACCTGCAGGCAGTGAGGAAACACTTCTGCACTTCGACTGAAGGATTAACCTTTAATTTACCTATGTTTTAGCTGCATCCTCAGCCAAACCCACAAAATTAATCTTGTGCACATGTGTGCAGATTCTGAAGTCAAATGATCTATTTTAGTAGAAACTGATGTGAAGGGTTTAGATATCCATCCACAAGGTTAATTCTAGGAAAAAACCTTGAAGCATTTTTTTTAGAATTACACATAGAAGTGAAAAAAGATCCATGCGCAAACTGTCCAGTCTTTTCAGTTTTCTCTCAATAGTTTAATATTGTTAAGTGAGCTTGAGGAGGTTTCTGGACACTGTTGATACATCAATGAAAATACAAAGCATGAAGTTCTTGTGAAGTCTCCTAAAAGTTTCAGTGATACAGGTGATGATCTCAAAGACAGATGGTTTGGTTCTTACTACCAAATAAACATGCTTCAGCTGACCTTCTAGCAATAAATTTGCAAGTTTTACAGGATTTATTATAAAATTTACTCTCCAGCTTAATTTTTGCTTGGGCTGCTATTTTTCACAAACATAGCAAAGTTATTATTTGCATGTGTACAGATTTGATGATGTGTTTGCAGGCTAGGGCTTTAATTGTGCAAATAAACACATCCTTATGTAGGTGGCACATTCCAACACCTTCAAAAGGACTAACAGCATGTGTAAACATGCCCCTAAGGTGCATATTTTCAGGAGTAAAATTTGTAGTTTGAGAATAATTTTTTTATTTTATGTTTTTTTTTTTAAAATAATAAATTGAATTGTCTTCACATAAAATGAAAGAAAACCTAAAATGATGGCAGATAAAAAAAAAAATATTGTTTACATTTAGAAAAGAAAGGGAGAAAATCTTTCGTCCCTGAATCTATGACCTTGAGATGTTTTGCGCAGATAAAAATCAGAAAGCTTCCTCACAAACGTAACAGGTAAACTAAATTCCTATGGTCAATCTCCTAAAACTGTAACATTGTGCCAAACAATTCTGCTTTTTGACTATTTTTGTTTCTTGTGAGCTACAATGTATCTTTATGTCACAATTTTGATTCAGATAAGACTTTGTTGACAAATTATGCACAAAATATGAATATTTTTTTTTATAAAATATGTTTATTAAGTTGTCTGAAATGATACAGTGACAGTGTGCTGAACCCATTTTAGTATCATGTTAATTATATTTATGAAAAATACAGCTATAAAATAATATGGATAAAGTATATAGTTTTGAAATAATATAAAACAAACTGAAAAACAGAGATTCTCTGTTCTCTTTAATATGCAAATACATTTTTTTCTTTCTACTACATGTAAATTACAATTTACTAGTCACAAGCAAAACCCTCAGTGCTGCATGCGTGTTCATGATGAAAGCTACAATTTATCATAGCTCAAATGTTTCTAAACATTTTCTAGAAAGAGTTGACCTTTTTTTATCTGCAAACAATATTCTGTATTTTGCCTCCTCATAGATGCAAATAGGTTGACTGCATTTCTCTTCTGTATTAAAGCCTTGAGACACCAGGATAAACAATATTTCAGATACTAATGCACCTTTTCAGCCTCTTAGACTTCTTTTTGCTAGTTTACTTCAGATACATGAAATTGGATTTCTGAAGGCTTAGACAGGTATTTAACCTACAAGGCTTTGATTTCTTCTGAATTAAATTTCTTATTTGGTTTCAACAAGCAATTCCATCCATAACTTGAAAAACCCTCTTCACGGAGTTTAATCAAAACTAATTAAAAAAAAAGTTTTCCTGTGGGAACTTGACAAGACAGTATTTTCCACTGAAGATAATTTAATCAAATATTTCTGAGTTATATTCATCATTGCTCTCTGTCTTGCTGCATACTGATAGACAAGAGCATTCTGCCAAGATGCAGTAATGTTGCAAGGAGAATGGAAAACATGTAAAATTAAAATATTTTAGAAAGGCAAAATGGCTACTTACATTGGAATGTTGGAGCCATTTTTCCTATGTCTAATAAGCTTAAATTTGCCTTATGAGAAGATCGCACTTCAAACCAGAAATATTTCTGTGTTGAAATGTTTGCTTAGACCAATGAACGTGTTTTTCCCTAAATGGAGATGTATAGATGCTACAAGAATGATAATACTGTAACACAGCACTGATGTTAATACTAGGATGATACTTCATCATGCTGCCAGATTAAATGAGGACTGCCAAAACAGTTACCCAGGTATTTTGTAGATATTGTGAACTGGAAACTACAATTTATAATGGGTAATTTCTCTGATAATGCCTGCAGAAAGCACATCACTTGTCATACACACATCCTTGATCTACCATCAGTACTGGTGGCATTAAATAAACTTACCTAATATTAAAGAAAAGTACACTTGTAAGGTATAGAATGCCAAAAGAACTCTATTTTATTTTGGTCAGTCTCAATCATCCAAAGATAGTTGTAAGACCATACTGTAAATATGAAAGGGACTGACAATCTGAAACATCTTTTAAAGAATTCTAGAAAGCAGATATTAAATAAGATAACATATAGAATAAAATACAATTAAGATCTCAGGAAAGCACTTACTGAAAAAGCAATGAGAAAACACTATGGTTGTTTTTTTGTTTTTTTTTTTTTTTTAATTATGATTCAAATTTTTAGAGTAGAAACTTTTATTTTAAGTTCATAGGACTGTAAAAAAAAAGTGCGTATATCAAGTCATATGAAAGTTATGAAGATGTATATCTCTAGGCTGAATGTAGTTTTTAATATAATGTAGCTGTAATCCAAAAATTATTAAGTTTCTAGAGTAAAAAAAAAAATCTAAATACTTAGAAATCTCTCATAGTTTACCACCAGGAAATAAATACTTAAATAATACAGCCAATTTTCAGTCTCATATTATTCTGTCTCACTTATTCCTCTTCCTTTACATTATACTCTCAGAATTTTAACACTGGTCTTTAGTATTTGCAGACATATATGCACTAGATATTGCTCCAATCCAAAAAACAGCAACAATACCATATATTTTAGGTCATATCGCTGTGACACAGAAAAGAGGGTTATCTCTGAAAATATAAATTTACAATATATATAATTCACTGTTGTATAATTTTGCCATACACACTTACAGCTAGCAGACTGTCTTTTTATTTGTAGGAGAGCCACTGTATTTGCCATGAAGTTTCTTCAAAGAGAAACATGATGCAGTTTGTTTTCTTACGTGGATGCCACAGTAAAAGTATGATATTCTAAGTACATTTACTATACCAAGACAATGCATAATTATAATTCAATACATTTGGCTATACAAAATAGCTACCCCTACCAAAAGCAAAAGCACCAAAAACATCTGCTTTGACAAATGATATCAAAATTTCAGCACATAAGATGATACATCAATTTCTTGGCACTTCCTTCAAATTGGCTTTTAACATGCAAACCCAAAGAATGTAATTTATCTTTTCCCTTCTTCAACAATCCTTTTTTAATTTACTAAAAGTAAACTAAACTAAGGTTTTGTTAAAATATTCTACATTAAGTTCAATCGTTCCTCCCTATTAAAGAATCCACAACTTTTTAAATACAACTGTGCTTTTAAATTTTTAGGGTTGTGCTAAGAAACATGAAGTTCATGCTTTTACAGTAAATTTGCCTGATTCTGTTTAAAATATATAGACTTTAATTAAGATTTAATGATATATATTTTAAGTATACACTTATTACCTTACATTGACAGTCCAATAAGTTTTGCATGGTAATGTCATCAATAATCAATCTTAGTAGTTCTTGGCTGTCCCAAGTCATCAGCAAGTCTCCACATGTATAATCTACAAATATTACTATATCTAAATAAACTTTAAGATTGCATTTTGAGACTTTATAATTCAGTAATCAGTAATGCATGCCATAAATTGCTTTTTCTCCCTGAAAAAGAAGGGGAAAAAAAGTCCTCAAACAGTAAGTAAAAAAAAGCTTCATCGCTCTGGTGTCCAGTATAATGGGATGATTCTGTATGACTTATTTGTTGCACAGAAAAGTGACTTCTGACTGCCCAGTTATGAGAAGAGACATGACTGATGCTCATGTGGCTGACTTATTTTCCGATCTGGAACATCCGAGATCTATCAGTGCTCAGTAAAACCCACTATTGGCATACTAATTTTCCAGCAAAGTCTGGTTGACTTCTTCAGCCACTGAACACATACGTCTTGGATTCTGCCTCCAGCTTTACCTGCTCAATGTACAAAGCAACTAATCATGCATTTTTGTATATAGTAGGCACTTCTACAATTCAGTCAAGATACCATATAAAGAATAAATAATAAAATGCTCAGTAGTATGCAAAAGATGACAAATATTGCTAAATCTACCTTTCAAGTCAGACCACGTTCAGGAATTGTGAAAGAAATAAGCATCCATGCCCTTGTGCTTCCTCCTCCAAACACAACGTTCATGCATAAATGAAGGTTATTTTCCAGGACAAGCTAACTGCAACAGATAATAGCCAAATATTGTATCATGGTTTCTCTTAAATGCTACAAAAAGGAAAAAAAAGGCCTTTTATTCTGAGCTACTAATGTTGCACCAAAGCACATAATTACATTTGCAGCCCAATGAACTCAACTGAACTGTAATTAAACAAAGCTGCTAGTTATTAAATCAAGGATTCTGATTTATTGAATTTTTGTTTTTATTGGTGATGGTAGTGGTGGTGGCTTCCCTTCTGGATATTTTATACATTATACATGCTACTATTTGAGGATTAACCAGTAATAAAACCTGTGTAGATCATTAAGCATACTCTGCATTAAATTTTAAAGTACTATTTCCATTTACTTTGGCAAACTAATAATGAGGAATATATTGTGGATTTCATCTGAGAGTTAATAGGATCATTAAACTTGGAAAGCTCAGTATAACTGAATAAAAAATTGTTTTATTGTCATTGTAAAGGATGAAAAAAGAAACTTAATGAAAAAGATAACTAGCTGAATGTCTTCCTTAAAACCGTAGCTTTGCCTTTTACCTTCTCAGCTACTTTCTCTTTGGAAGGTAAGAGGCTGTGACTAGAACTGTCAGGGAAAACCAAGGATTTCCAGAAAATTATTATTATTAAATGGTTGCATTGGAATCATTTAGTCTTTCTTTCCTCATAAACACACAACTCTTTTCTTAGTAAGTGGAAAAAGCCAATGCTTTTCCTCACATTTGTGGAATCAGAATTGCAAAGGACAGCAGTACACCTTACACCTTCTGTCCAAAGGAAGAAATATATACATCTATGTCATTCATAGTAAAGGCTGCCTAAAAATGAATGCTTCACAATAATCACAAAGTTTCACTGTCCCTGTCTTTGGAGAGTTGTTTGGCTTTGTTTTGGTTTTGTGTGTTTTTTTTTTTTTTTTTTTTTTTTTTTTTTTTTTTTTTTTTTTTTTTTTTTTTTTTTTTTTTTTTTTTTTTTTTTTTTTTTTTTTTTTTTTTTTTTTTTTGTTTGTTTTTTTTTTTTTTTTTTTTTGTTTTGGTTTTTTTTTTTGTTTGTTTTGTTTTGTTTTTTTAGTTTTGGATTGTGTTTTGTTTTTTTGTTTTTTGTTTTTTTTTTTTAATGCTGGATTTTGACCTGAAAGATCTTACCTGATTCATGTGATTCATGGTGGATACAGAGATAGTGCTATTATCTATATCTGCTCTGAACAGTTTTCAAAAAGTTAAGTGTCCTTTACTATTTTGGAAACTGATACCACTTCCTTCTAAAAGTATTCCCTACTCCTCCTTACCCTTCCTTTTTTCTTTACATTAAATAACTCAAGTAATTAATTACTGTAGGTCATCTTACCTGGAGCTCTGATCTCTTTTATTCTTCTCCTTTGGACTTCCTCCAATTATCCTACATTGTACATCTTTTTTAAGGTCTGAAAGAATAACAAATCTGACATCCTTTCAATTTCTGCCTGTGCACTGAAATATTTTACTCAAACATTTCTTGCAGAATTACATACACTCTTGAATTAAAAATTGGAAGAAGCAAGGTGATGTTTTCCTTCAAATTTTGATGACTTAAACTTTCATGTCCATTACATTTCCCGTCTTCGTGCCTATAGGTCATATAGGAGTCTACTTCCCTGTTTGTAGAGAGCAATTGCACTTAATACCTGAACTCCATCTCTCATCAGCATCCTGTAAATCCTATAAGATAGTGTAGAAGAAGATTTCTATAAGATGGCAGAGTGCTCCTGTACTTTTTGCTTCTTTTGTTGTTTGTATAATCTTCCAGCCACAGCCTTTGTTGTGTTTTTCTCTGGCAGATTAAAGGGATTCTTGGAACCTTTTAGCATCTTTGTCTTTCTAATGCAATATTTATACATTGTAATAAGTAACTTCTCAGGTTCTTCAAAAGAGTGTGTCATTAATCTCTTGAATAGAGAAAGATTGGTCATTTCCTTTCCTTTTTTTTTTTTTTTTTTTTTTTTTTTTTTTCTCCCCCCTGTAATT